>MIQA02008060.1:0-25595 GCA_001887855.2 Sclerospora graminicola | reverse complement strand
TTTTTTCTTTAGTAATAATAAGGGCTAAAGAAAAAAGAAAATCTTTTTGTTTCCTACGAACACAAGATATAGGATTATATAGGAGTTAATAGTGTCGTGACACAAGAGAAGATTGGAAATCTTCGCGCATTACAAGTGCTGACCGTACGCACGGCGATATCGGTCCATTAAATCGTTTTTTTAGTTTACATTTTACTACTCCTGTTTTAATTATAGGTGATATTTTAATTTATTAAACGAATTTTTGAAATACTGAACAATGGTCTACGTGATGTCTTTTTTTCAACAAATCATAAAGATATCTGAGTTTTATATTTAATTCTTAGTGCTTTTGCGGGTATTGTAGGTACTGCATTATCTCTTCCTTGTGAAATGTTACTGGCAGATGACGTGAAGGTCCCACGATCATTTAAGGAAGCTGTGAAGGATTCATGCTTCGCGGAATATTGACGTGCAGCATTGGATGAAGAGATGGATCTCTTTGCCGCCATGGTGTGTGGGAAGTGGTGCCTCGTAAGGAACGAAACGCATGCTCACAGAAATTACAAAGCGCTGGGTCTATGCGGTTAAGAAGAACGAACATGGCTATGTGAAGCGATTTAAGGCACGATTGGTTGTGCATGGATATAAGCAGACCTATAGAATCAACAATTTCGAGATCTACGCTCCGGTTATTCGACTTGAGACCATCAGGGTGGCTATATACGTTGCGGTACAACGAGGTCGCTTTATCTTACAATATGATGTGAAGACGGCGTTTCTTCATGGTGAACTTCAGGAAGAAGTTTTTATGGAACAGCCGGCGGGCTATGAGAGGCATGGCAAGCGCTATGTATGTAGATTGATTAAGTCTCTTTACGGGTTGCGGCAGGCACCGCATGTATGGAATCAGAAATTGCATGACCATCTAGTGGCGATTGGATTCAAGCGTATTGAAAACGATTACGGACTCTACTCCCGATACCAGGGGGGGTTATCAATGTTGCTTACCGTACATGTGAACGACCTACTGCTGATGGGTCCACATGCAGCATGTGAAGAAGTAAGAAGGCTCTTTCAAACGACATTCGAGTTAGTTGATGTGAAATACCTCCGTGGGGTAGAGGTGATTATAAACAAGCACTCAGTGTTTTTCAGTCAAGAAACGTACATCATGGAGATTTTGAAGCGATTTGTCATGCAACATTGCAACGGTGCACCCACACCAGAAGGAATATCGTTGGCAACGACAATCGAGAAGGAAGACATTCGTGACATGCCATGTCGTGAGATAGTGGGCGCACTACAGTACCTGGTCTCGGGCTCGAGACCTGACATCGCACATGCAGTAAGGAAGTTGGGACAACACATGAGTTGTTTCGATCAGCAGCAGTACGCACAAGCTAAGCGTGTGCTAAGATATCTCAAGACTACGTTCGACTAAGGATTAAGGATTCAAGTATATACCGTAATCGAGTGATCCAACCAGTGGATCTAGTCGTGTATACGGATGCAGATTATGCCAATGGGGGATCTCCGCAAGCATATTGAAGCCCATTTTGCCCGTCTTCCACGAAAAATAACTTAAAAGAAGAAGTTTACCGTGGAGATGCAGACACTTTTCATCTACAGGCTCCGCGAGCTTTCAAGTGAGCGCTCTATGAACTATGTAACATTTGGAGTATGAATTCGATATCCAATAGTTGGTCAAATCGGTCTTTCATGAAGCACATCGACTTTCCACGGACCGCTTGGTGACATTTGACGCGCAAACATGGTGCTTCGACATGGTAAAGGAGATGCTACGGGGTCACTCTCCTCAAAGCGCTACTGCTCCCGAAAATATGGAACAAGGAGGCAACGTCCGATCTTGTTTTGAACGGCTTCCAAGAATCACACAGAAGTCACGAGGATCCGGAAGACCGGAAGAGTGTAAGCGGATATGTTACACTACTTGATGGAGCTATAGTTTCGTATGGATCACGTAAGCAAGGCATTAACGCGTTGTCAACAATGGATGCGGAATACTACGCTATGCATGAGGGTACAAATGATGTACAGTGGCTGAAGTAAATTATGTGAAGAACTAATGGTCGACTACAAGAAACCAAGACTTTTAAGTGGCAACATGGCGGCAATATATCTAAGTGAAAAGCCGGGCAAGCATCACCATGTGAAACACATTGATAACAAGTTTCATTACGTGCGTTCCTTGGTACAGGACAAGAGACTTACAACCGAGTATGTAAACACGCAAGAACAGGTTGCGGATGTGATGACAAAGGCGCTGGCGCGCGTCAAGTTTATTAAGTTCCGGACCATGCTTGGTGTAGTATCACGAAGAGCAGCGGCGTATGCTCGTGAAGGACAAAAGCTATCGAAGGAAGAAGATGGAAACGGGGGGAGAACAGGGCCCTGAAGAAAAGGATGAGTGCTTTGCACTATGGATTGAAGCAATGGAGAATGTTGTAGCTCAGGGGGGCAATAATATTGAAACAGAAGGTTAGACCGCAGGGCGGGGCGGGAGACCAGAATGGCGGGTACGCGCAGGGCGGTAGTCCCTAGAGCAGGGATCAAACGAAACATTGGTGAGTCAGGCAAGAATAGGCTCTTTAGGAATGGAAGTCAGCGCGCGCGCAAAGACTGATGGGAAAGCAAGGGAGATCTGACGCGGTTGTCGAGGGAGAGTGTTGGAAACGGTATAAGTGCGACCACCCGCTGTGGATCAGAATATACAAAAGGTAAAATTACAGCCTAACCTAATATATATAGGGCGTGCGGTATGGGTGCAAGATGGAAAATGGGATGGAGTAGTGCGGGGCAATAACTCCCAAGGTAACCGAGCAAGGCTCAATGGTTAGTTTCGACCCAACCGAGTCCCCGGAGCCATTCTGTCCCCGCCTGACTTATTCCTCTAATTAAGGCTAATTAGGACATTAACTATTGCTAATTATGGGTACACTAAGTGGTACACCTGATCCTACTCAAGGTACGACTGACCTAATTTAGGTAGTTTACAACAAGAGCAGGTAAAAAAAATCACCAACTTTATAAACAATTCTTAAAACAAAAAAAGCATTAGATTTCATGGTAGCAATTTCTGCTAGCCGACCGTTAATGTTAAAGACGACGCCCCATCTCTGGTTTATACTTCACAATATAATGTGAAGTATAAACCAGAGATGGGGCGTCGTCTTTAATGACGATGACGTCACGAGATTACACTTCTTGGAGGCGTGAATAATGGAGCAGGATTCACCTCTACCACGGAGTTCAATATCATCCTATAAATTGTAGCCATTTTGCTGCTGGTACATACTGCATATATCAGTACTCTATGTATAATGTGAAGTATAAACCAGAGAAGGGGTGTCGTCTTTAACATCAACGGTCGGCTAGCAGAAATTGCAACCATGAAATCTAATGCTTTTTTGTTTTAAGAAGAGTTGTTTATAAAGTTGGTGATTTTTTTACCTGCTCTTGTTGTAAACTACCTAAATTAGGGTCAGTCGTACCTTGAGTAGGATCAGGTGTACCACTTAGTGTACCCATAATTAGCAATAGTTAATACTGATATATGCAGTATGTACCGGTATTATATAAGCAATGTCAAATTATATCTATGTTGAGAGCAATTCCTAAGTATACTGCCTTGCAACGGAAGTTTGCCACCGTAATCCGTGACTATCAGATGGGGCGTTGTCTTTAATGACAATGACGTCACGAGATTACACTTCTTGGAGGCGTGAATAATGGAGCAGGATTCACCCTCTACCAAGGAGTTCAATACCATCCTATAAATTGTAGCCATTTTGCTGCTCGTAATACAGGATACATCCAAGGAGCTGATAGTCACGGATTACGGTGGCAAACTTCCGTTGCAAGGCAGTATACTTAGGAATTGCTCTCAACATAGATATAATTACGATAATATGAAATACTAGGGACCTTTTCACTCAAAATTGCATTAGGTTTTGTATTTTCTTGTAATAATTGATCAGTAAAGATAGGCATTCAGCTTGTACAAACATGTTTGTAAGAAACAAAAGTAAACGAAACCAAAATCTATAAGAAATATTACTGTTATAAATCCGCAAGAATGGGTGCGTTACTTAAAGCTCTGCGGTACCAAACTATCATCAGCCTGCAGAAAAACACAAGCTTTGGTGCAAATGATTTTAGGGACGGAGTAAGTTATACAAATTTGCTCGCACAAGAAGATATGGCATTCTTAGAAGATGGAACAGTAATTAATATTGTTAGGACTAAATCTACATATCTAATAGACCACCTAATCAAATAGTACTTTTATGATCTGTTCTTATCTTTAATTTGATATAGACCAGTTATATACGTTGTTTTTTGGTATCAAGTCAAACACCAACTCATTGCGACGATCTAAATCATTTAGACCAATCAAGTTCGAATTTAATGTGTCCTACTCGAATTTTCGTAGTTTCACGTCAAATATCCACTTTTATTCATATATCCGATTAGATTCGAGGTTAACCCCTCTTCCGTAATGACAATCACCGGTCATATTGCTGACCTTAGAATAGAACATAGAGGAATTCTGCTAGAGTTTATGAAAAAGAAGAGAAGGAAAACTGGCTAGCCCCTATTTTTAAGTACCAGTAATTGATAATTTAGCTCAATTCGCTAGAACGCTTGTGGTGTTAATTACTTAAAGAGTCATCGTGTCGAGACGTGGAGCGACCAGCAATTTGATTGGTTATGCCTAATGATTATTGTTACCCAAAGTGCAACTTGCTATACTACAACTGTGCAAGTGATACTAGTGATGAATAAAATGCCCAATTTAGGTTACACTGAAAAATAACATGAATGCATTTGACCCCAATTTTTATGTGGTGTTAAAGGATTTATTGCGGTGGGGTGAAGTAAAAAAAAATAATAAAGTGCTCATCCCATGGCTGGTTTGGGGAGCTGAACGATAACAATGCGGAAGAGGACGAACATAAAGATTTCGGTATATTATACGAGTTTGGATGAGCAAAATAGTGACTTTGACGACAAAATGCTGATTCAACACTAATAACTTAGTTATAAGTTATTATATAGTGTAGTGTGGCACACACGATGATATGTCTAATTTTAAAAAGACTGAGTCATATCGAAATTGACTTGGTATTTTACGATTTTTCAGATTTGATATATAAATATGACTTAATCGTAAGGGATTTATGCACCAAATGATTAAAAATACTGTAGTTGACGTATATATGAATGTGGTCTGATGGTCTAATATAATAATAAAAAGGGTGCCTTTATAGACTCACCCCTGAATTACTAGTAATTTAGAAATAGGGGAACGATTTCGAAAGTAATTAGGAAAAAGGGAACATATTACGAATAAGGGAGCAATTGCGGCGAATTGCCGCCGACCAGCCCAGCAGGGATCTGTAAAGACTAGGATACCGACAGTAGGTGCCCATAATTACACATTTCATTTGAGTCAGATGCATCAATTGGACACAGCACCCATGTCCACGATTCAGCACTACCGTATTAATAATCGTGCGACAAATGAAATAGGGGTTTGGAATCCGAGCGAGAATCCAGCAAAAGGGAACTTCCTGGCTACTAACACATGAAAAGGAATAACTACAATCGGCCTTACTGTTGCTACTTCATTAAAAATGATCATTCGACAGCGCAATTCCTTAACCACATTCGATTCCGCTACCAGGCGACGAGATCGCACAAACTTGGCTTCCCGGTCCACAAACGGCTGGAGTGAGAGGCGGTGCCAAGGGAATGATGTCAAATGGCGTTCAAAAACAAAAACGTGCACTCTCGATGCTCCCCGGTCCCGAAGCGTGTCAATGTTTGACTTCTAATTCATCCTTGTGGTTTTGTTCCTTATCTGAAATGTTTTAAGAATTGTTTTCGAAATCGCTCCCCTATTTCTAAATTCCCCTTTTTTGTCGGTTCTACTGTACATTGTGGTGAGTCTATGGTTTTGGGGATGATTATAAAGGATCCCTAATATAAAACCGTCCGCCCGTCTGTCTGTCTGTGTGGTGTGTCATTTTTCTAGCAAAAAAGCAGAAAATTGACTAATAATACCAAAAGCAGGTAAAATTAAACATAAACTTCTGGATGCCTTTAGTAAATACTATAATTTTATAAATATTTCAATATTAATATGAATTAATTTTGGTTAATATTTCAAAAATTAGTATAAATCTAATATAATAATAAAACTCCATCCGTCCATCCGTCTGTCTGTCTGTCTGGTGTGTCACGTCACGTGTCCGAAGAAATCGCCCTTACTGCCCATCCCCAGTTCCCCAACCTCTCCCTCTATTCAAAAAACCTCATAATAAAACCGCTCCTCATATTTCCCGACATATTCCTGTTGGGACAACGGGGAAACCTTTCGTAAATGATAAAATTAAGGGGACGGCTAACCTGGCCGATCGATTACTCTCGGGCCACCCTTTGCGGTATACAAATCTCAAGTATAACGTCGGTTCGCTCCCCGGTGAAGATTTCCGCGCATGAGCAACGCTAGTCCTAACCCTTAACCGGCTATTAACGTTTTGCCCTAGAGTCCACTAGGAGAGCGTAACCGCCAGTGCTGACGGGTACACAAGGTGAGCTTATACTAGATGGAACATCCCAGTCGTCACAGCCAAGGTGATGGCAGTGACCAGTCTAGCCAGCTCGATGCTGGTTCGGCCCACAAGGATATACCACGTTTTGAAGAAGAAGAAAAGATGGATGGCCTATCACATACGGTTGCAGACACCGACCTGGAGCGTGCTTACCACCTTCGTGAGTTGGGTCAGTTCTTGCGGACAGATTAGGTCCTGAAGACAACCCGACCCAAATTTATAGGTGGATTAAAGGGTCCCGATTCTCCCCCATCTTTTTCAGGCGGCTACGTAGCCCTTGTTAGAGGACTGTTTGGCCAGCTCAAACAAGCCGGCATCAATACCGGTGCTTTTGACCCGAACCAGTTATTTTACCTGGAGGCGGATAAGCTGAAGGAGGCATCCAGCGCGCTTCACGACCGCCTGGTACCGCTACTGGGCCGCTCTCACATCAAAAGATACTAAGCTAAGGCGACCCCACCTTCACCACCGGTAGCAGGCAGACCAGCCGGAATACATTCAGGTTTTTCACAATATGAGCCGGCCCCTTCAGATTTAGATTCGACGGACTCATCTGTGGGTATTACCTGCATGACGCTTGGCCCTAGAGGAGCAGCTTGGCCCTAGAGGAGCAGTGCGCGTGGCAATGCCCACCCCAACATAGCGTCCAGACCCGGACGGCGGCGGAAGATCCAGACCCGAGGGGCGAAGGCGTGGACTTGAGAATTAAGAAGGAATCCCAAGCCGGTCCCCCGGCTGGTCCTTGGGTTACCCCTCAAGTTGGCTCTCAAGCTGTCCTTCAAGTGTCGGACCGCCTTCAGAATATGGTTTCGGCTATGATGGAATGATACTTGAAGGAACAATATCGGTCCAATGCTGGTCGTTACAGTCCAGGATCACAGGATCAGCCTGCCCATCGGGAAAGACAGGTGCCTGGACCAGCCCAGCATTATGCGACGGAATCGATAGATGAACACATGGAATCAGTGCAGTCTAGACAGAGTGAGCCCCATGCTCACCCGCCTACTCGCCGGCCAGGTCGCCAACCTGGACGGCCACCGAATAGGAAGCCGTCACTCAGTGATGTGGACATAGTGTCCGTTAAGTCAGCCAGGTTTGACTATGATTCAGATGCCCTGGATCTAAGAATGTCTCGCCGAGCCAATATGGCCTCGCCCAGGCTTTCGACCCGGACTCAGGGGCGATCATCAGGGTCCGGATGTCTGCTACGTCCGAGTTGAAGGATTTACTGGACGGGACATGGACGACAACCAGGACAGAGGATGGCTAAACAAGACGAAGTCAGCATTCCTCAGAGACCGTACATCGGACTATGAGAAATTTTTGATTTTCGGAGACCTAATGAAGGGACCAGCAAAGACCAGGATCCAGCAGCTTAGCCGGGAAGTCCGAGACGATTGGAGACAACTGGTCGAAACATTTGGTAAGCAATACTGTGGATCGAGGATGTCAGTGGCGCGTCAGTAATTCCTTACCAAGAAGAGAGCAGACGGGTCCCCTCTGAAATATCTCCAGCGTTTGAATGTCGCAGGAGTGAGGGCCAATATACCGGTCAAGGAAGAATCCAGCCGGTCTGAAGCTGCCCGAGAACATGGGGAAGACTTCATCAGTACGCTGGATGATCGGGAATTAGCAGACCCGCTCGCGCTGCTCTAGATGTTATTGACATTGTTCCATCATCGGTACTGTTGATAGAGTCCATTATTTCATTATGTACCTGTTGATCAGAAGCTGAAGTATTACTCGATATGTCCGATGACACTGTTTTCAGGTCATCAAAATCTTCCTCTGCATCGCTATCGTACTCAGCCATCTCAACATCTTGACGAGGCGTTGTTGGTTGCTGTAGATGACGACGTTCGTGAATGTAGGCCGAATAATGCGCATACAGTATTATCGGGAGCTTCCTGTCATCTCCGTTTAATCCCATCTGGTGAGTGACTACTTTACTCACGCAATCACGTAGCGAGACAGGGTGGCTTTGTAGCTTCGTCTTATTCTTTTTCTCATTTCCGGTGCAACACCTGGTAAGTCTGCCCCAGGAATGGTACTGATAACAAAAATGTCCCTTTACATCATGGTACAGATGATCGCAAGGGCGTCTTTACTACCCCACGCTGTTGGGGGTACACTATCAGAAGTGGCTGATCCACTAGACGCAAACTCGGACAGGTATTGCTTAAACGCTTTTGCCGATTCTTGAGCAGAGATTTAGTCATACCCCCGACCAAGGAAATGACTCAAAGTATCAAGAAAGGTAGCCAACAGGGTTTGTTTTCTGACCCCCGCAGGGAATTTTTGATCAAAATGAATCAACGCTCTCATATGGCTACCTTTCTTGAACTTTGAGTCATTTCCTCCAGAATTTGTGAACAGGCGCTATGAAGTGAAGATGAAGCCAACGCCTGACAAACTGCGTACGCCTGACAATTCCCAGTCGAAGGTGTATTAAATCTTGTGATATTCATGTGGGCCTCTGCCTCTCTGAGTGATAGGGTGGTGTCTTGTCCAGGTAAATTCAATTTCTTGGACTGATGTCGTTTATGTTCCTCTTCTATCTCCACTACTTTATTAACCAGACGGGTGATGTAAGCTTTGTGCTGACTCTCCTTTACAAGGAGATCTGTTTGTCCCTTCTGTTTTGGTTGTTGTACCTGTTTGTGGGCATACTTGTCCGGGTTGACTGAATGTGACCTGGCTATCGAAGTCGACAATTGCTCCTTGTGTGATGATGCCGACCTGTTTCCGACATATGTTCCGATAGATCGCTTTTGTCTGTTGGTACCGTGTTGTTGTCCTTACTATTTTGAGCGGTTGCTCTGAATTTTTCTGGCTCCGTCTCCGAGATCAGTTGGTTGTCCTCGGTTGATTCAGATGTTGCCTATTGTTGTGGTTCTCGCCGTTATTGTTCAGCTGTACAATCCCGCTCTCCGTGTGACTCAGGATGAATCTGTTTCGGGTGTGTCCCTGTCTATTTTTGCGCCTTGCTTTTTTTGTTTGTCTGTCAACTTCCGCCCATGAATCATCGACTTTTTGTCTGGTTTGAGCACTTTTCACAATATCGTGAACTGAATCTTCAGAGGCGGCTACCTGATGCTCCTTACTAACTGTCTCTTGTGATGGTTCGGGCTGGTCCGACTGGAACTTTAACGATTCTTCCAATTTTTTCCTGTTGGTTTCAACCTGACTGCGTAACTCCTCCATGCTTCGAAATGTCGCTGCCGGAATTTGCAACTTTCTCATGTCTTCGTCGGTGATGACGATACACTTGTGTTTTGTTGATTCCTCTACTGAGGCGGAAATTGTTGCATCGGGTGACCGTCCCACCACATCGCAAACATTGTCGACGTCCTTTTACTGTCAATTGTCCAACGATAATCATTTGGTTACACCAGTAGACGCGGAGAATTCCCTCAAGAGTGTTTGGATAGCCTTCCGTTTATGTTATAAGTTCCCATGAAGTGGATGTGTCCGACCATGGATCCCCAGTGCCCATGTCATGGAGTTGAAAAGGTGCTTTAAGAATCAATTTGAGCATACTGTAGAATTTTGTTAACTCAATCGCTCTAGTGACATTTTTCAATACGCAAGAGTAAAACCTATGTTGGGTATACCCCTCTCCATTGATATCCAGTCGTTGCTGCCATGCCGACTTCAATTGTGTTTTGGGCCGTTCATGTAAATGTTTTAATGTTTGATCGTATCGGTGAAATGGGATCTTCACCCCAACATTTTTTCTGCTATTTCACGTGTATAGAAATGAAAATATAAAGAATGGTTAGTAGGATAATAAGTAATAGTTTTATCTGAGCGACCATAGCCCAAATTCTTTTGTTCCATTTGCCCTGGCTGTCGTCGCTGTCGCGATGCTCTCTTGAATGATTTTGGGACTGGAAAACGCTTCCTTAATTGTGCTTTCTCCACGTCTAGTATCCTTCGACTTGAGCTCGAATTGTTTGTAGTAGCCGTACTTGATCTTCCATGGACATAATTCTCTTTATAAACTGAAGGATCTGCCTGCCAGTATCGTCCCTTCAACCAAGCCTTGTACAATCTTCCATTCTTGTGATGTACCCTTACGACATTGTGTTGGAGCGAATTTTCCGTAGTCCTGCTCGCATAATTTTCTTAATGCCGATATTTCTGCCTGATCATAAACAGCCTTTGTAAAGGGATTCGACGCCCTTTTAAAGGATTCGACGTATCGACTGGTAGGTTTTGAGGCTGGGCACCCATGACCTTGGTGAACCATCCAGTAAGTTGGCGTGGCTCAGTTTCTGCTTTTTGTATTTGTTCCTGACCAAGTACCTTCCACAGCATTGATTCAAATGATTGGGTTGAACGTTGTACGTTGAGTACCGCTCCTACAATTTTCTGTTTCCATAATTTTTGTGGTTCTTCACTATTATTAACTTGAATAGGTCAATCATCATCTCACACTCGCACTTCTTAAGCCCAGGAAGTCGTTTAGCTATTGGGGAAGTCTTGAAACGGACCTTTAGACTTAATATAGATCCTTTCGAAGAGTTGCTGCATTATATCAAGCCATGTTTGCACTCTGGGAAGTGGCTGAAATGCTTGTTCCAAAGCAGTGTAAAACCCCTACCAAGTCCTCAACTGAGTTAGTCAGTGGAGTTGCTACTTCCGCCGTGGTTTCTTCGATCTCTGTAGAATGTTCTTCTGCCGTGAGATCATTAGAGACTTTGCCGTTATATCAGTATTAATTTCCCCTGATTTCTGATTCGGTAAATGTAGCGGTGCTTTTTGACGAACCAATATCTCCGGTTCGGTTTCTGGTGTGCAGAAACAGCCGACTCTTGCGTTTCAAGTACTATTATAATAAAGATAGTATATTTAGTCTTAACTATTGACTATTATAAATTTTTGTACCATTTGCACTAGTTCGTGATCTGAAGGAGCAGGAGAATCGGCGTTGGATGGTTCAGCATGGCGCTGCATCGGTTTCGATGGTATTGTAGAAAGGTTGAAAAACACTGCACACATAGCTGTAATCTGACCCCGTCATCACGAAGGTGACTCCGCCTATGTTGATACTCAGCTACTTCACCAAGTTATTGGTTCCATACATAGTCGGTGTGATCCCTTGGATTACGACGTTTGCCTTCAAAAATGCTTTGATTGCGTAACTGCCATAACCAAACTTGCGCGATACCACACATACCCCACCATAATATATCTAATTGATCATGATAGTCAAATTCCTGTAATCCATACTTCTGCTCCATCTCCAGTTGTACTGCTTCTGAAATCCGTGGTGCCTGGCGTGTAGCAATTGAATCTTTATAAGCTTGGTGATCGTCTCAGAAGATTGTTCTGCCAAGCCAATGACTTAGGAAGCGTCTCCAAAAACGCTGAGCACTTGTACAGTCCCAAATTATATGAGCAACATCGGACCTAGTGCTGGTACACTCCTGATCAAGTACACATTCATTATTCCCGATTTCTTTGCCGATAGTACGTATTTAATTGCATTGTAGTCATACGATATATAACCCACAGCTGATAATCAGTAAGTATGTGTCTATGTGGCCAGATTTTTTTCGGGGTTTGATTCTGGACTGAGAACCACCAGGAGTCCCGTGATCGTCGTATTACCCATTTCTGGAGTATGGCTGGCAACTCCCTTGTCATGGCTTGGAAATATACTGTTTTGTAAAATCGTCGTATATTTACTGGTATTCACCAGATGAATCGGGTAGATTCATCCAAAACCCAGGGATCTCCATGTAACCATGGATGAGGGTGGAAGGCCACAACTTTATAATTTCCTTCATTCCAGCGTGTAATATCGTCACTAGTCGTCGGTAAAACCTTCCAATATATACCTGAATCTTGTTGTTGTAGTCGGATAGAAGATTTAAAAGAACCGTCCCTCCCTTCGGCTAATCCTTTGCTGAGTAATGTCCAGGTATACCGTTCAAATATCGATGGAGCGTGAATTAATTAAGGAGCTGGGTACGTACCAATATATTCACCAATCTCGACCCTAGGTGAAGCTAGTATAATTGCGCACAGCCAACGCCGTAGCTTCGCATAAGTGTGTGAAATAGATTGTGTTGACATCAGAGACCACGCATACTCATCACGAGATACGCGCTGAATCCGTAAAGAAAAAATGACTACTTGTAGGATTCTGTCGTATTTCCTCGCGCCGAGGCTGGTCATGCGTTCTTCCCGTATCCACGGGTTTCCTGCCCAGTTGAATGAACCCCAAAATGCTTCTGCACTTGACGACAATAGTCCGTAACAAGGGACTCTCTCTATGTCAATGGTAAGTTGACCAAGAGTTATTCCACGTGATGCTTTAGACTTTGACATTGTAAGCCTGTTGAGCAGCGGCGGTAAATATTTCTCCACATTATCAATTAACTCTCGAGTTTGAATAGGATCCGGTCCTAACTTCTGCCCCATTTCCTCATGCAGTTGAGCTGACTGCCGTTGAAGTGTCCGGGTTTGAAGGATTTTGACTTGTGCCGCACTCTAGGTGAAATCATCGGTGTAATATCATCAAATGAGAATCCTCGCCAAGCCATCCAGGCCTGCTTGTAAATATCATCTAATGAAATTAACCATTTGACTGACTCTTTAAGGCGTTGACCCTAATGGTAATTGGCATCGCTATCAACCCGACTCCTACGGCCTGTTTAGGAGTGTAGATGAGGGTGTGAGAAATCTTGTGTCTGGTAGTATCATCCTCGTTTGTTGTTTTTCTCCAAATAAAACTTTTTGTAATTGTATCATATTTTTCGGTACATCTCCAGGGGGTTGAAATACGTTAGCTGTAAACAATATCGACGGAATAACGATTGTGTTGAATAATGCTACTCGGTCCACCATCGAAAGTTTGCATTGTGTAGCCGTGGCTAGCCGCCTCTTCACTTTTCGAAGCCGTAACGCCCAATTTTTCATTCCCATATCTCCATGACCTAATTCATAACCCAATCTACATACGAATGCATCAGGTTTTACCACTGGTATACCATACCATTCCGTATTCATTACTGTAGGATCTCAAAAAAGAAAACTAAGGTAAACTGCCAATTTGGGGCCTTCTTTAATTTCTGTACACTGTTGTAGTCATAACTTTTCTCCTATTTATAATCTGTCGCAAAAAAAAATATTGGGTAAAAGTCCAACTAATTAGGATTTTTTATAGCCGTTTATCTATCGCTAATGGGCTAATGCATCAAAAATATTAACTCTTTCTGTTCGCGTCTCGCAAAAGTACGAAATGCCAATTTGGGGCCGCTTTTTTATATGAGTTTTTGTATCACCTTTACCACACCTACCCCTTTTAATATTAGCAAAAACAAATCTACCAATCGGTACGCTGTCATTTTGTTTATTTCTACCAATTGGTACGCTGACATTTTTTTGTCAACGCTTATTGGGCAAAACCAGGAGCGGCCCCAAATTGGCAGGAGGCCCCAAATTGGCAGTTTACCTTACTCTTTCTCTTTCAGTCCAGAGAACACCCGACTCTGGTTACCAAACGTAAAGGCCGAATCCACCTGTGTCGCCTTCGCCAGAAAAATAGTAGAATCATCTACAAACGCTGAGAACCTATGTTACAAGCTCGTAATCTTTTCTATCGGACTAACTCCAGTTAAACCTGGGTATTGCATTATCGCTAAAGCAAGTGGCTCTGCAGCAATGATGAATAGCAAGGGTGCTAGAGGGCACCCTTGCCTAATTCCAGATGTCACTTTAGACGACTCCGAAAGTTCACTATTCACCAAAAACTCCGCTTCTGTCCCGGAATGAAACTTCCGCAGCAACTGAACAAATGGCTCCGAGAATCCAAATAAGTTTAAGGTTGCGAATAGGCACTCGCGGTCTAAAGAATCATATGCCTTTGAAAAGTCAAGGAACATAATCCACCTCCATCCTCCACTCGTTGAGTATGTCTTAATGATTTGTTTTGTAATACTCCCATCATTAGTGCCACAGCTTTATCCATACGTCTACCAGCCCCAAAACCTTGTTGAGTCTCTCCTATGAGCTGACTTAAGAATGTTTGTAGTCTGGTAGCGATTTTTTGCCAATATCTTGTAGCTCGACTTTAAAAAGGAAATAGGTCTGTAATCAAGCGCATTACTCGAGTCACCCTTCTTCCTCAGGGGAATGATGGTAGCTTTTCAGAAGAATAGAGGTGGTGTTGGTCCTTAGAATTGAATTGACACGCGAAGTAGAGGTTCCACAACGCCATTTGTGTAATACTTTATAGAAGTCGTTGCTAATACCGTCTGGGCCTGATGCCTTCCTCCGATCAATTTTATGGCCACCCGCACTTCCCTTACTGATTTCGTCCATTAATAGTTGATTTTGAGAGTCGGTGACTCTTCGGGTTAATATTATGGTCATGAAAGTTTGAAGATCGTTATGCAAGGTTTCTACACCGGTTTTAGCGTGCCAAACGCTCATGATATTTTGCCATACCGCGGCAAACCTATATGGGGTATAAGTAAAATAGTGAAATGGTATATCAGTGGTGGAAAGCGTTTCTGTGACCTGTTGCTCCCTTTCCCAGACCGCCGTTTTGTGAAATAGCCATCAAATATCTTGTACAGATCTATGCAACAAAGTGCCTCGTCTCAATAACGTCTTTTGGTGGATATTTGCCCTAGTGGCATTGATAATTTGTTGCCTGGAGCGTGCGTTGTCATAAAGTTGTCGTTGTATCCGCTGTGCTTTTCACCTGCGTCGCTTCGCTACCTTGTGACACGATTAAAATATAGCGTCTTCACAAGTTGAGATCCATTGATCCCATTGTATGTGATCAAAAGTATCATTTTCCATGTTGCAGTAGGAACTTATGCTTTAGTCAAGTTGTAGTCGATAATATTGCGATAATCTTGAATAAACTTGCACTTGTTTGTTGAATCTTATACCTTACTATATCAAGGTATAACAGTCGACGTAGCTACCAAGTCAGACGTTGTCGCGTAGGTTGAACACAGAGACTTAGTTAATAAAATGTGTATTAAGAAGTGATTAAGTTGCTACCTAATCAATATGCATGCGAAGTGTCGAGACTCACGGGACAAAGTGCAAGTAGTTTTGAAACCTACACTATATTTGCACAAAATAAAGTCGGTTATGGTCCGAATACATTTCACCCAACTTTACTCCAAATATAGCGAAGTACCGTAAATCTCCCAAAAAAGCGCTCCAGTAGTAGTACCGTAATAGTCGTCATTATGTAACAAAAAATTATAAAAAAACTGATGTTACCGTAATATTTCACCTTGTAACACTCCTTCTTGAAATAAAATCGGCAATCACTTCAAACCAATTTCGGAGCGTAACTCGTTGAGTCTTGGGTATGGTAGTGCTTTAGTAAGCAAGTCCGCCAACATATCTTGAGAAGGAACATAGTTAGCCTCGATTTCGCCATCCTTTAACTTTGAAACAATATACTTTAATCGTATATCAACATGTTTCATTTTTGAACTTCCTTCCATGCTGCTTATCATCTTGATCGCAGCTTGGTTGTCCATAAGCAATACCATAGGACGCTCGACTTTTAATCCAACTTCTTAAATTAATTCACGAAAACCCAACATTTCCACTTCAATTTTCGAAGCCGCGTAAAATTTCGCTTCCATTGTAGACACCGAAACACCACCTTTTTTTTGCAAATCCAGTTCAAAACCATGCCGTCCATTAGCACAACACCTCCGGTAGTTGATTTTCGATCATCTTTTGATCCAGCGTAATCGGAGTCGCTGTAGGCCTTAGTGGTTGCAGTAGAGTTGACATTATTTGAGATCCCCATATGTAACTTCATATGTTTTGATCCCTTCAGGTTTCTTTTAGCCAAATTCCAATCAACTTGCTTGGGCGCGTGGGTTCTTCTAGTTGCCTTGTGTACTGCAAACGATATGTCGGGTCTTGTGCATCGACAGATCCATAGTAAACTTCCAACTAGCGATTGAAACGATTTAATCGATACTTTTCCGTCTTTCGGTAAGACTTCGCTTTCTCCAAGATTCAAATCTTCATACTCTTGACTTATGGACACCTTGACAGTATTAGCATATTTTAACTCAAAGTCCTCGAGTATCCCGTCGATCATCACCTCGTGATCCAGCGTGTATCCCGTGCTTTTGTCGAACGAGACTCGCATACCCAAAAACTTAGAAGCTTTTCCGAGATTTTTTATATCCAAGACCGTCATATCTTCAAAAAAATCGTTGACCAAGCTTTCTTTAGTTCCGGCCACAAGCAGATCATCAACATAAACTCCCGCAATCACTGTATCGTGGTCCGTTGATCGTACGTAGAGACGCATATCCGTCATGCACTGCGAAAATTTCAATTCAACCAATTTTCCATGTAGCAAACGATTCCATAGTCTCCCGGCTTGCTTAAGTCCATACAACGTTTTCTCGAGCTTCAACACTCGTACTGAAGATTGCGATTCCTTCGAAATGTCGTCCGTTAGCTCCATACCTTTTAAAATATGCCGGTATATGTCGTGTTCGTCCTCGTAAGCCTTCACATATGCGTTAGGCATGTCCCCATGTTTTGCGGGGGCTTTCCATTTGCATGCCAAGCCTAGAATTAACATCACCGTTCCCATTTCGATGACAGCCGCGAAAGTCAGAGTATAATCAATGTCGAAACGCTGCTCGTTTCCACATGCCACTAATCTTGCCTTGTAACGTTCAATATTTCCATTCTGATCTATTTTAGTCTTGAACACCTAGTTTGTGTGTAAAGGGGTGCAATCCTTTGGCTTCTTGATGATTTTCCATACTTTGTTATTTTCGAGAGCCGTGATTTCTTCTTTCATGGCCGCAATCCACTTCACTTTATTCGCACTCTTCATTGCCTGTGCGTAGTTCTTGGGGTCCACTTCGCCGACGAAATTCACCATCCCCAGATCCGAAACTATACTTTCATCCGTCTTGTTTTCTTCGTTTGTTTTTGACTCCGAAGTGGTTTCTTTCAGATAACTTCTGGTTCCGTGTCGTTCGCGCTGCCACGGCTTAATCTTTTGAATTTTCTTGGTTTTATCGTTGCGTGGCTCTTGTCGTCGGTCTTGAGCTCCTTCTCACTCTTGGTCTTCGCTTAACTCAACTTGAATCTGCCGGTTCTGTTCTTCATCCAGTGTTTCGATATTTTTAATTTTCTTGGTTTTATCGTTGCGTGGCTCTTGTCGTCGGTCTTGAGATCCTTCTCACTCTTGGTCTTCGCTTAACTCGACTTGAATCTGCCGGTTCTGTTCTTCATCCAGTGTTTCGATATTTTTAATGTGCTGGGTGACGACGACTTTCTTTTCTTGCTTCAGGTATACCTTGAAACCTTTAGTCTCTTCGCTTTTTCCGACGATAAGGCCAATCTGGGCTCTATGTGCGAGCGAGTTCTTCCCCGGATTTCGATAGACTGTACACGGAGATCCGAACGCCACTATGCTTCCGAGTTTCGGCTTCTAGAAATTCGATGGGTGACATGTGCTTTGCATTCGCGCTTGTGGGGCTTCGATTTATAATGTACGCCGCATATTGTACGGCGTCTCCCCAAAATGCCAAGCTTAGTCCACATGAAAATATCATGCACCGAGCCATGTTCATAATGGTTCGATGCATGTTCAGCTTTAACATTACTTGACTGATTCCCTGTTTCACTAATTGTTCGCGAACTCCAGTATTCTAAACAAAAAACGTCGAGGGTTTTTGTTTCGGCACTCCATCGGCCGTAGGATATGAACACTTGCAATCACACTGTCTTTCGAAAAACACCAGGAAGTGTTCAAACTTCTTAGCCGCAATGTCCTTGCTCTTCACGAGAAATACTCGTACGTAATTGACTTGAAATCCACAAAGTTGACCATGTACCTGTTTCCAAATCTATCTCTCGGAGTTATTGGCCCCTTGAGGTCGGAGCAAATCACGCCCCCGATGCGATCGGTCGGTGCTCCTTCTTGGACCTTGGGTTCTTCGTTTGTTTTCCTTGTGCACAAGTCAAACAGTTGAGCCTTTTCGTATCTGTTGACATAATTCTACTTTTGGGGTTTTCCACGGCGTCGTAGTTTAGGTGAACCAACCGTGCATGGAAGTGCATAAGGGAGCCTTTTTGTACGCAGGTGTTGCTCTCAGTTTCCTTGTCGCTTTCTTGTAAGATAGCCATAATTGAGTCCTGATCGGAATTTATTGGGACGTCAACTATAACTTCAACTGCAAGCACCTTGTTCTCCTTTTTTATGTCAAATATATGACGCTTGCTGTCACGATGCCTCATCACACGCCGACCACCGACGTATACCATTTCACATCCCTTTTCTTCCAAAAGTCCATACGACAAGATGTTCCTTGAAAGGTCCTCCACATAATACACGTCCATGACCTTTATAGTGTGTACGGATTCGTTTGACGTTACTTGTGCTTGCACCCAACCTTTCTTGGGCACCTTTAAGGTTTGTCCATCTGCTTGAAAGCATGTGCCGTTGACTCCTTCTGCATCCCGCAGATAGGTCTCGTCATTGACTAGGTGCATGCTTGCACCACTGTCAAGTATCCAACTGTTGTTGTACGAAATCATTGAGTTCTTAGTGATCGCGAGAGTAAATTCGATCTTGTTGCTGGGTTCGGGCGATCTTCCTTGCTTTCTTGATGTCTTCTTGCATTTCGAAGCTCCGTGCCCTGGTTTGCTGAAACTTGAGCACTTTTTTCCCTGGGTTTGTCCTCCACGTAATTAATCGTATCGTTTCCAAACCTTGTAGATCCTCTAGCATCATTTTCAATAGCTGTCGCAAATTGGCAAAGTTGTTCGGCTTGCCTGAGGAAATCCGTTCTCGTATGGTCGAATTTCGACATCAGTATTGTTTTGAGCTCACTAGAAGCGTAGTGATCTATATTTTTCAGAACAAGAGGCTCACTTCCTCCGACTGCCTTGGATACGGCTACCATATATAGGTAGTGCTCGTTCCAGCTGCGTTTTGGATGTATTTTGCTCGTGAACAGCTTCATTGACTGTGCAGGCGTTATAGTTGTATTGAACGCACTCAGCATCTTGTTCATGATGTGGACGAGGGTTGGTGACTCGGTCCACCATGAGTCAACTTGACGCTGATAAATACCTTTCAGCCGTTCCACTTAAGTAGTGTCCTAGAAGGTCGACCTTGATGTCTTCACTCCACAGGTATCTGCACGGCAATTCGGCGATCGAAATTTGTCGAATAAATCTTTGTTCCCCATTGTTTAAAACCAGCACCGAGTCCACGGTAGACCGACCTCCTTTCCGTCAAAAATTCGAATCGAAAGTTTGCAGTACTTGGCGGTGGGTGTCTTGTATATCGGTTGGGGTGGTTGTCGGAAAGCTGGTTTAGGCGGTATTGGAACGCCTTGCTGCATCGGTGCACCTTGCGGCACTTGACCTCCATGGTTTCCGTATACCGGTTGTGGTGGAAACCTAAAATCTGCCGGCGGAGGAGTAGGTCCAACATTTTTCACTTCTGGTTCTTTCTAATGTTCGGTTCGGTACGGTTTGTTCTCGGACGTACTGTCAAAGGATGCCATTCGCATCAAGGTACCAAGCCTCATTGAGTTGTTGAAACCATACTCGTCAATGTTGATCCTTGAGTTCTCCAATTTTTCCATCCGTTCGGCTAGTCCTCGAACCAGCTTCAATATCTCTGCTCCTTCAGCACTCAAACCTGCGTCCTTTTTCTCCTCACGACTATCACTGTCGACGACATTGTGACCTTTTGGGCTCATGACCTGTTCAAAAGTATCATTTTCCATGTTGCAGTAGGAACTTATGCTTTAGTCAAGTTGTAGTCGATAATATTGCGATAATCTTGAATAAACTTGCACTTGTTTGTTGAATCTTATACCTTACTATATCAAGGTATAACAGTCGACGTAGCTACCAAGTCAGACGTTGTCGCGTAGGTTGAACACAGAGACTTAGTTAATAAAATGTGTATTAAGAAGTGATTAAGTTGCTACCTAATCAATATGCATGCGAAGTGTCGAGGTCACGGGACAAAGTGCAAGTAGTTTTGAAACCTACACTATACTTACCCCAAAATAAAGTCGGTTATGGTCCGAATACATTTCACCCAACTTTACTCCAAATATAGCAAGAGTACCGTAAATCTCCCAAAAAAGCGCTCCAGTAGTAGTACCGTAATAGTCGTCATTATGTAACTAACGTAATAATAAAAAAACTGATGTTACCGTAATACTTCACTTTTTATCAGTATGATCCCATTACATAGGCTAGTCATCACTGGTGTGATTCGTGAACGAACGAACTGTTGTACAATTGGTTGTATCGACCCATGGAATGGGTAGCGTGGTGAGTGTTGTCTGAACTATAATTTCCTATTCTCGCCTGGTAGCCGTAGTGTGATAACCACCTGCTCGTGATCTGAATAGACCTCCAACAATTGAAACCATGACGTAATAGAGTCCGTAATATAACAACGGTCGATTCGACTGGCCTGCTCGTCCCGCCAGTAAGTGAAATAGCCGACCGGATCCACCGTTGACTCGTAAAAAATGATTCCATAAGCGTTTGTACATCTATCAAACCCGCGTTTCTAATCATTGATGATAATACCTCACTTTCTGAAGTGTCCGTTCGTGTACCACGATATCGATCTAATATCGGTGATTCGACGCAGCTAAAATCACCAGCCAATTTTATGGGTGATTTAATTGGTCGAATGATTTTCGAAAGATCTAAATAGAATTGTTCCCGTAAACTCGGATCCCCGGAAGGTGCGTAAACATTGATCAGTAAAAAGTGCGTCCACTGAACTGCAAAAAAACGTTCTGTCCAAGTCTCCTCTCTCCAATTATTACTTGGTCTTCTAACGCCGGGTGTAGTAGTATCAGGGCTGGCAAGCATAGGTTTAAATGCATCAGGTTTTAATCAGGTTTGGAATAAAACCTAAAATTCAATGGGCAGGCAAAAGTAGGTTTTAACCGTTGAGTCATCAGATATCAGAATTTCAACCTCAAAGACTTAAGTTACTAGTACCTTCTTTTCTACTTGACTTTCCTAGTAGACAAACTCTATCTGTCGACGTCGTACGAATTCAGAGTGACATAATCTACCCAGACCCTGGCAAAAATATGCATTCTGTATATTCTAACGGTACAATCAAAGTTATTAGTGACCTAGTTTTCATATGAACCTCTCTTTCTTAAACCTACGGGATCTGCAACAAAAGTAACGCTTACGGACACCTCCCCATCCTTACAAGTACCAATAACTACATCCAATGAAAGACATTGCGCAACATTATATTCTACATACCGCCTACGCATGGACAATTCTGGAAAACACACCGAATTACGCCGCGACAACGGACGCTGCGATGTTGGAGTTGCCAGGATTTGTCGAACTGCAAGCAGAAGTTGTCGTACCAATCGTCTGAGCGCATCTAGCGGCTGTCACACCAGCAAGCATGCACTCTGGAGCACTTGTTACATCGGACGGTGATGTTCCCATTTTTACCAAATCGCAGTTTTGAGGCGAATCGAACGAGTCAATAGCGTAAGGAAGTTCATTATTCTCATCGGAGCTTTCGTTGTCGCCCAAGATACAATCCGAGGTGTAATCAGTGCTCAGGCTGTCATATGTTCGCACGTCAATGGTATAGTACGCGTCTATATCTTCCATAGCAAAGCGAACCTCGGAGTCCACAACCATATTTCGATTATTGCCGGCAAAAAAAGTAATCGCCATTGCTATATCTACGTTCATGACGTCGTCATCATCGTTTTGCTGCATTAATTCCAAGCTCTCGTCCTCCATTAGTGGTACCTTGCCCAGTCCATATTGGTACATAAGGTCATACTCATTCGATTCCCACCGTTCCCGATTGATTCGAAGCGTACCACGCTCAACGTGACTAATAATTGAAATGGAATGACCCGCGTGTTCTAAAAATTTTCAATCGCTCGTCTGGTTCCAAGTTACCCCAGCTCCTTGTAGTCCTGACGATCTACTCACTGTGTAACCCGCTCGATTTCGTATGTGTCCAGTGAGCGCTTTGTACGACGTCGCACATCCACTGACATGCCCAGCTGCAATATAGAAATCAACCGGTCGATGTCTCTTCCTTCATATCACTCACTGTAGCGCAAACACTTACCGGTACGCTTTCAGACGAAACTGCGGCTGTCCACATAGTTGGCTCAAATTCCACGACATCCGCCACATTGAACCTTACGTGCTTTATGGCGGCTTCTTGCGGATATATATTTTCATTTTAAGACGGAGACAAGCTGACTCTAAGTGCAAACTGTGCAATCTAGGTTTTATTAGGTTTTATTCAGGTTTTATTCAAACCTACTTTTCGGTTCCAAGAAATCTAGGTTTTTACCAGCCCTGAGTAGTATTGCTACACCACCTGTTTTTTCTTGGAACTCCAGACTGATAATTGTGAGTTAGAACCGTACACCCTTATAAACGATCCCATTGCCTTTTTAAATCCTAGCATCCGCATGAGATGATGCGTGAGTTTCCTGTAGAAGAATAAATTGGGGTTGGTGTGCTGATGCAGAAGTTCGCCAAGCCAAACGCTCATCCAAGGAGGGTGTATGAAAAACACACAGAAACAATGCAGTGAAAAACACACAAAAGACGAGACAAACACACAGAAGATGAGAAAACACACAGGAGACGAGACAAATACACACAACCTAAACTTTATTGTGGACTTTTTCGTGGACACAATATGCTATCAAATCGTAGCATCCCGTACCAGTGGCTACGGAGCTGTTGGAGAGACGCGTCCTCCCAACGCCAGCCAGCCATTCTGTTTGACCCTGCGCTATAACGATGAGTCTCGACTGGGTAATAATTGGTGGGCTCGCGAAGGAGGTGTATGCCCAGCGTATGCTTGAGCGTTTGCCGGCAGCGAGCATCACCAAGAGTCAATTGCGACCGTGTGTACTGTGCGTGACTGAGCCTGGAGACCATATAATGCGCTATCGGATTTACAAATGCCAGTCGATGGCGTGCATCACGACGAATAAGAGCAAGATATGCCCTTGTCCTTGGCGAAGAAGGATGCGCTCCTGCCAAAAAAGCCAAGGCATGTCATCCTAATGGCCCCTTGTAACGTTGGCGGTATTAGGTATTCACCACGACATCGCTGTGCCACCGAGCAGGTGACAAAATCGTTTAATATGGATCCAAAAGCTTATGTCAAGGACAAGGCAACAGATCCTACACCTCCCGCGGTGGTTCGGGACTGCATGATGAAGTATTTCTCGCTAGAAGGGCACCAGGCACCAACCCTACCTCAAGTGCAACAGTTTATCGCCAACTTTCGTCGGAAGTATCTTAACAATCATGACAAACTAGAGGCAATTATTGATGATGTCAACGCAGACCGATTAAAAAGGCGAGGGACAAATCATCAGCCCTTTACATTTGGCTATGAAATTACGCTAAACCAACGCTGTCAAATTGGATGTAGTACGGACGAGGATCCTTTCTTCGTGGGGTACACGACATAGAACGCGGTACGGAACATGCACCGTGACCCAGGCAGCTTTATTTTTCATACTGACGCCACGTTCAAGCTAAACGATGTCAATTTTCCGACAATCGTATGCAGAATCTCAAGCCAGGCTCGGCAGTTTCACTTAGTTGCATTTTTTCAGTGTCCCAGCTAGCAGCTGAGTTTTTTTAGCGGGCTCTATCGTCTCTACGCGACCTCTACCGAGAGGTCGTGGGTGAAGACCTGATGTTGCACTTTATCATGGGTGACGGGGATCGGGCACAGTTTAAAGGGGTGATGGCTGCGTTTGATGGGGGTCATAAGCCTCACTACTTGATGTGCTACTTGCAAAGGATTTATCAACAACGCGCTCGATTGACTCTTCCAAGGCCAAGAAGATCTTACTCGATATATACGACATGCATTTTAGCAGCAGTGAGGAAAAATACAAGGTTTTACGCGACGCAGCGCATAGTCACTGGTAAACCGACGCAGAGACAGCATCTTTCGCGGCATAATTTAAAATGCAGTGGTTAGATGAAGCATTTACGAAATGACAGTGTTACTGGACCCAACCTGACTAATAATCGCATTGAACAATTTAATGGGATAATTAAGAAGCAGTACACACTACATGAAAATGAGCGCTCTTTTGGCGAAGCTTAACGACTGCTACCGTAACCGAACAAGTGTCCACCCAGTATTCGCTATGGCGGCAAACCCAACAAGTACCACTATTCGCCGTATAGCCGAACTTGCAGCCGCTGGCAACTTCTGGACTAGCAATGATGGTCGCTTATACGCTCTCAGATCGCTTCTTCACGGAACAGCCGCACCTGATGACGGCAGCATACGGGTGTGCATGACACTCGCGATCAAAAACATGTCCACGCGAACCTTTCTCGAGAGGACGGCAGCACTGCAAGTGGGGCGCTTAACGACCTGGCACAATTGCCGAATTGAAGTGGCTACTTGGGTGGGTTGTTAACATACTGGTACGTACTTGCCAGTGCAAGTATTTCCTAAAGTATGGTTATTGTGTTCATTTGGTCTGTGCGCTTCATTCTCATAGCATGCGCTACAGAGGGGAGCGCGTGCACCTATTCGATCGCAGCAAGCGAAATGGGCGCATTGGTCGCCATCGAAACAACGGACCCGCTCTCTCTCGCAGGTAATCTGTTACAGCATAACATAGCAAATGTGAGTGAGTTGGATTTAGTTTCTTCAAATTATATCCTTACCATTTTGCACGCTCATCGCGGACAAATAACATGTCGCCTGATGTTAATTGTCGCTTAGATATTTAGACAATAAATGGACATCACTTTTTGATACAAAAGTCCTTTAGTAGTAAAGGGTAGTCTATTTAGTCTTATGTACTACTCCTCCCACCGTAATTAGTCTGTGTGCAAAATTAGTCTGTGTTCGGAATTAGTCTGGCACAGACTAATTCAGGTGAAGAAAAATTAGTGAGTTCTCAAAAC
>MIQA02008056.1:0-28273 GCA_001887855.2 Sclerospora graminicola | reverse complement strand
ATTCGATTGCCAGAAGCACCACCTTCCAAAGATCCATATCAATCTATGGTTTGGGCGACGTCGTTCGAAGGGGCTTGTGAAGAATCGCGACTACATTTACATCGAACTGATCGGCACAAATATCCTTTAAGTAATCTTCGCTAGGTTACCGTCTTTTCCATTCCATCGATTTTCTTTAACTCGGAAGGGCGTGTTCGCACCAAGTTGGTTTCTTCTATCAAGAGATTGAGTCGCCGGTCTCAGTCTACATGTTGTGAATTTTCCATTCCATTCCTTATGATTTTCGTCGTTTGATTCTACCTCGTTTTTAAAAGATGCTATCAGCCTGAGACGAAGACATTTTTTTCGCTGTAGGGGCAACTGCACTCGTTTTCGGCGGTACCACACGACTAATCAGCTATAAAGATGCTTCGAACTATCACTAGACGTTGTCGTTTATCATAAGAATTAGATTATATGTATCTCGAAGTTGTTGCCTCCATAATGCAACTTTAAGAAGTTTAACAGAGTGTACCAGCCTTTTCAAAGTGATTACGAGCTGATTTTGCTGCTGATGGTTGAATGCTCTTTGGCTTTTATTACTTCAGACGTCTGTTTCAGCCAACAAGCCCGGCTTCTTGGCCATCCTCTGAAAACTCTCTCGGCCATGACCAATCCGTATCGTCGTCCGATTCAGAATTGTCCTCCTCGCTTTCTCTCTTCCTCCGATTTGTCACTGCTGTCTTCTGACTTTGACAGGGCTGATGAAGACTTGAGGTGAAATCGTTCCACTGATGCAGCTTTGTGTGACATCTTCATTTATCACGGTACATTGTACCTGATTTATTGTACAGCGTGTGCGAGACTGCGACCTCTCTTTGTCCAAGCCATATGGTTGCGGGACGCTGATTTGCGGGCTCCGTACTCTCCCTGTACCGAAGCGTCTGACAATTGTGGTAAGTTAGATTCTTGTCACACGGTTTGTGAGACCAGCCGTCGTGTGGTTTTCACACGTTTGTGTGTTATTCACAGATTCTATGTGTTTTTCATGTTCCCTCCTCCACACTTTACGGCCACTTTTCTGGACAGAGCCCAAAAAACAGAGAAGAAAAAAATAATAGAGAAAGTTCATCAAAAATGGACAAAGCGGGAATAGGGGGGCTTCCTGGGTTTGGGTGGTGGGTCTGGTCCTAATATCCATAACCCATATTCCATTGTATATTGCACTCTCTAGAGGTCATGCCGATTGCGGGATTAGAATGTAGTGGATGAAAGTAAGCAGGCCCAGCAAAAAAATAGCAGTAGCTTTAATTTGAATAAATTAACGACAAGTGATGCTAATTTGTACATCATTCGATATTGTCATCTCGGTTGTTGTTGGTGTTACGCCGTAGTACAACTTCTACAAAGCACACAGATACCGATTGCGGCAATATAATTTAAGCACGCCCAGCAAGCATAATAGCGTTAACTTTAAATTTAATTTTAATAAAATAACGGCAAAAAAGTAATACTACATTGTACATGTCATTTCGAGTGGTAGTGTTATGCTGTAGTACAACGTCTACAGAGAGCACAAGCACGACGATTAAGGAAATAGGATGTATTAGGTGAGAGTAAACCGGCCCAGCAAACAGGCTACCGATAGGTTTTAATATTTAATTAAATAACGATAAACAAGTGATGCAAGTTTGTATGCATTATTCGATATTGTCATTTCGAGTGCTAGTGTTATGCTATAGCACAACTTCTTGAAAACACACAGGCACGCCGATTATGGCGCTAGCATAAGCGCGAGCCGAACAATGAGAATTTGCCTTCAAAGCTTGACGCATACTATTTGTTTAGTGTACGTAATTTCGAAGTATGATTCTACCAACACGTTAGGTTTTTAAGTGGGCCGGGCCCACGAGTATTGTGCGACCCGCACCGGCACCGATCGCTTATTGGCTTATACAGACCTAACCCCCGTCCTTTGCGTGTTTATCGACACCCTACTCTGTTATTGATACGAATGAGTGTGTTTTGCGTCCGTTTTCTATGTTTTAGCTTTCTTATTAATTTTTCTTCTCTGTTTTTAGGGTTTTGTCACTTTTCTGTCGCGTGCTGGCAGCAAATCTTGACTTGAGGCTGCCCTTGCCTTGCAGTAGCTCCGTCCCGACAACCGACGTTCCCGAAGAAGGAGTATAAGCATATAGATAAAGGAAGCTACCTAATTTCGGGGATGTGTGGGCAGCAGCATGTCCAACCAGACTCGGTCACTCACTCAACCTGTCGACCAGTTGGCGATATAGAGCAAACTCTACCCCTTCCATCGTACTAGCCAGTTTAAAGGCAACATTACAAGCATTACATTGGGAGGCTCATGTTTCGAACTTGCTGTCCATCTTTTACGCTTCGTTCACCCCAAAACCAAGCTCAACTCTTTCATTTCATTCTTCAATATGACGCGCCAACTCTTCTTCGCTCTTCTCCTTACCATTACCGTGATCGCGTGTTGCTCGACCTTCAGTTGTGCTAATGACACGGCTCAAGTCGAGACTCTTGGGGCCACGAGTAACCGAAACCTCAGGGACAGCAACGACCCGAAGTCGATCGACGCGGACAATGAAGAGCGGGTATCAGAGTTTCTTAAAAAGATAAAGATTCGCGGACCAAAGGTAAAGTTGCCCTCTACGCAAGCGTTGCCTAAAGTACCAAGCAAACAATCCTCAAAATCGCTTAAAGATATTGGAGCGACGATCGCACATGAACCAGCAGTTGCCAAAGCGGCGGGAGAATTTCAGAAGAATCCCACGAAGGGAAAGTTTCGGAATTTGTTCAAGAGCGTGAAGCTAAAAGTATTCGGGACCAAGGATAGCGGCAAAAGAGTTGCCGCTTGGGGTGTTGGTGCTCTGACTGGTTTCCTTTCTCTTATCGGCGTTGTACTCTATTTTCACTATAAAAAATAATAAATGGTTTCGTGGCGTTGTGCTATGTCAAGCCAAAACTACAGAATTGTTCACTTCATACTGCGGCTAAACATGAGTCGCCAGCGCAAGTACATATCCTTAAGTACGCGTAGATTGATTCACGCACTATACTTTCAAACCACCACTTCTTTTCACATGCAAAGCATATCTCACGAAAAAGAGATAACTTTTTTGTCTTTTGATTGAAACTGATGGTCTTTTACGTGTTGCTCATGCTGTAGGCTCTCAGCTATCGTTTCGTTTAAATACTTGGCCCGTATCTTTTGCGAATGTTTATTTGTGCAAGAGCTTGGAGATGTAGGAGCTCAAACGCGATAGTTGGATTTGTAGGAACGAGAGACGCCGAAAGTAGATCCACCCCGGAAAAGACCAAGGGGACGCACCGTCGAAAAAGCAGACCGATATAGAAATTTCCTTTGGTGCTCACAAGGACAGTAAAAACAGAAACTATCCTGAGGGCTAGAGACTCTGCTAGTATGGGAAAGACTAAGACGAGCTAGTGTCTTACGTAGGTAATCGATGTGAGAGATTTATACTGAAGTATAAGTTATGAGTTGCTGGATGGGACAGAATGATGTGACTCGCTACTGTATAGGTAGAAACCAAGGAGTTCGGCTCTGGTTACGTAGAAAATACAATGTAATAGTGAGTAATTACTTTCGTTCCACAGCGATATTACGCACAAAATTTCCATTTGTGCGACATTCAATCGTGCGAGCCCAATCAATGATTGGGCTCGGCAAACCAGGCATTTTTACCTAAGAACCTAGATCAAGTCCGACTAGGCATTTTTCAAATCTCAAACTAGGCACACGAACAGAAACTGTATTTGGGAGGCGTCAAATCTAGGTACTAGCAGCACCGCGTATCTAACTTGCAACGGAAGCAGCAAGCCCTTTCAGTGCGAAATATTGCGCTGTTTGGAGCTGACCCTCGAGGGAGAGGTTGCTCAGAGAACAGCGCTGGTCGTTCTTGAGCAACTTTACCATGCTGAAATCTCCTTCAATGGTGTGAGTTCCCGGGGAGCGAGCAGCCAAACCGAGCAGGAAAGCTGTCAGTTCACGCAAGCGTTTCTCACCATCGACTGCATCCTATGCATCGACTATGCTTTTCCTGCGTACACCGGTCAGTTCCTAGGCGAACGCTGCGTCGGTTACGTAGCGCTCCTTCAGAGAGAGCCACTGCAGCCAAATCTTGTCGCGTACGCCGCGGCCAAAGCAAGCGTCCAGCCGAGTGTCGTGAACTAGCAAGAGCTTTGAGAAGTGGTCATCACTGACTCGATGACGTCGAGGGGGTTTTCTGGTAGCGCGACCTCGCATTCCCTGGTCACTTCAATCGAGATCTTGTTGATCTCGCTAATTGGAACCTCGACCGCGCGCTTCCAGCCGCATACGATGCGTTTTTTTTTCTCCTCCCCAAGCTCTCGGTACAAAGGTGGTGAACGGTACGATGCCGTAGTGATGTGTTGCTCGACCTTTCTGGCACAAACCGCGACAGAGCTACCGTCGTTGATCTCGAACAGAATGTGTAGCGTGTGCGCCAGCCTGTTCAAACAATTCTTCTGCTCTTGCATGGTCACAGTCTTGTACTGCATAGACTTGAAGCACTCGTGGACGCAAGTGATTATCTTGGCAACAAGAAAAAGGCTCAGCCACCACGATGGACTAGATCGCGCCCTTCCTTTCGTGTCCTGTAGCTCCACCAGCTCCTCAAAGTTGGAAGACAGGAACTGACACGTATCGTTGATTGACTCCCATCGCGTGTCAGAATACGCTGGGCACTGAGCTTCAAGTTGAGCAGCCACTGTGGCGTGCGTCCTGGTGAATGAGATCTCAGCTCCTAGCCTCGAGCGAAAAGCAACTAACTCATCCAGTTGCGACAGAAACTTGCCGAGTGCCAAGTTGAGTTGATGAGTTCCACACCAATGATAACAATAGACTTGCCACCTTGAGCCTCACATGCGTGACGAATGCGTAGCGCGAATCCTTGGCGACAGCCAAGCATCGTGGATGCAACATCATTTGTCACCGACATGAGCTTGGCGAGCACTTCTGGGCCGGAGATAGTCTCGAGAACATAGAGTACACTGTCCGCTTAGTTGGATGCCGTGTGACTCGCATCTCCCATCAGAATCGCCATGAGGTAAATGTTGTGGATTTGGCAGGGGAATTCGAATGACAGGCGTACATCCAGGTAGCATTTTGCCTTGTGCGTAGCACCATCAACGAGAATGCCGAAACTCCACACGAAACTAAGCACGTCTCTGATGGCAGTCAAGTTGAGTGCAACGACGTTGCGTGCGTCGGAGCGGATCGATCTCTTGGTGGGACGCCCGAGTCTAGCACCCCCCAGAGCTCTCTGAAAGATCTGGAAAAGTCGAGCATTGCTGCGAAAACCGGAGACAGTCATGAGGCATTCCACCACCGTCTCGAACGTCTTGAGGTTAGGGATCGTGAGGAGGTAATCGTCATCTGGGAGCTGGTCAAAAACATCTTCCACATTAGCATCGTCGTCGTCGTCACGATCAATGTTGGAGAGAAAAAATCGAGTGATGACATCCATGACGCCCGAAGGGATCTTGGCGCAGAGCTTTGTGGCGTTCACAATTGGTGCAGTCGAGAGGAAGAACGTCTTCTTCTGCTCGTCCGAAAGGGTCTGAAACTCTGCAAACTTGACGGGGTGCTCTATGCGCAGATGCGTCAGCATTTATATCACGTCGGTATGAGACCTTGGACGTCTTCACAGTTGTTCGCTCGTTCTCTTTTGAGGGGCGAGGATATCGCAAAAGGAGGCAAGTGGTTTTACCGGTTTCTACTCACGACCAAACACCTCGCAGAACTTGCATCGTGCCTCAACAACTTTGACCCCTTGAGAGATTGGGCGAATGCCCAGCTCGTCCTCATACTTTGGAAGCCAGCGATCACGGGCTTCTAGCTGTCTTGGGCGCTCAATGCGTAGCTGGACGAGAGTCTTCTCGACGGGCTTAGCGTGAGAACGGTAGATCTTCATACCAGTCGTGACGAGGCTGCTTTGCTTCTTGGAGGACGTGGAGCGAGCCACGATGTCGGTGCTGAGTGCGGCTGTTTGTTGTCTTCTGTGGGTTTCTAAGCTTGTGCTGCAATGACAAACTAGCGACAAGCACTGGAGGGGCAGTTGTGCACGATTTCTCTTCCATTCTGCGCGAAGAGCATTCGAGAGCACTAGCGCTCGACTCTCCCGTCACCGAAACACTCAGATTTTGTAAGTTTGTCAATTAGACATTCTCAAATTATCAAACTAGGATTTATGGACTTTCTTTTGGACAAAAACCTAGTTTGCCGGAGCCTGCCAATGATGCGAGCAATCGTGCACCTGAGATAATTCATGAGGGATATCTCATTTAGGGGCTATTAATAGGGAAACGTCCACACAGTATTGCTGAACGAAAACATGACAAGCTTCCTCTTGCTTATCAACAGCAGAAACAAGTGTATCCTTCACGTAACGTATTACTGCTTGACGCTGTAATACGAATTCATCTACTGCTTTATTGGCAGTAGATGAGCTTTTTTCATTGTCTGCAGTCATCGCTGCAGACACATATTCTGCGTAAGCAGCTTCAGTATCTGAAGCTGCTTGAGTGTTTACTGTGTTAGCTGTAGAAGACTCGTCAGTCTCTTCGCAAGTTGAGGTTGCAACTTGCGCATCGACTCGCTCAAAATTTGAGCGGGTCCCTCCCCCACTTATATTTGGTGTACCGCCAAGTAAAGCTGGGGTTCGTGGATGCCTCATGGCATTCATGAAGAACGGTATATATTTTGTGGAAGCATGCACCGAATTATTAATTGCACACTCAGTGAGTGGCAAGAAGCCACTCCACTGTTCGAAGGCATGCGCGTATGAACGCAGCATGTCTCCAAGTATGCGTTAACGCGTTCAATTTGCCCATCCGTTTTCGGATGGTCCGCAGTTGACATCGTCAACTGCGTTCCCAATAAAGAGAATATTTCTTACCAGAAACGTCCTGTAAATCTCGGATCTCGATCCGAGTATTTGTTTTCCGGCATTCCGTGTAAACGGTATACCGTGTCAAAGAATATCCGCTCTGTTGGCGCGGCAGTGACATTCGCTGACACCGCAGCAAGATGAACCATCTTGCTGAAACGGTCCACAAAGACCACTATTCCAGTCTTCCGATTATGGTAGGGCGGAAGAACGTAGATAAAGTCCATTGAAATGAAATTCCAACACTCTGTCGGAACCAGAAGAGATTGGAGGGAGCCTGCGCAGAATGCGCAGGCTTTACGCGCTGGCAAATCTCTCAAGCGCGAACGTACTTGCGTACCCACTTATACTGGTTACGCAGGTAGAACTCCTGTGCGAGAGAAGCATATGTCTTCCCTCGACCTTGATGCCCCGAAATCGGGGCATCATAATAATAAAAAAGTATCTTATGTTTGAGATCATCTTCGTTTGGAACTACGATATACTGTTTGCCTCCGTTAGAGACGGTTTCGTCTCGTAATCGGGGCGTCGTGATAGCGCCTCCGCTATCATGTTCAACTTTTATACTCAACCGTAAAGTTGTACTCTGCAAAGAACGACAGCCATCGTGCCATTCTTTGGGAAATATGTGGTGAATTCACGACCGTGCGTAACGACGCATGGTCCGTGTAAACCACAAACGGTTTATGCCCCGCAGATTTATCAACGGCTGATAGAGATGATATTTAGAGAACCAGACCCTATACAGGATGGTGTAAGCCATGTCAAGCGCGGTGCTGTAAGGGCCTCATTTCATTACACTTTTGGACCCCGACTCTATCCGACTTTGGATTTTTGTCCACGGTGGGACTCGAACCCGCAATCTCCCGGTCCGGAGGGCAGGACCTTAACCACTGCACCAAACGAGGTCGTTATCAACGGCTGATAGATAACGCGCTGTATGGACACTTCAAGATCAAGGCGGGTCAAGACCCGGCTCTTGTCGGAGACGTGTTTACCAAAGGTGACCCGGACCCCGACCCAAAACCTTCAGTTTTGGGGCGGCGGTCCTAGATTGATGATATTCTCGTGACGGCAACTACCTGGGATTTGCTGTGTGACAAAGTGGAGAAGTTGATGATTACATTTGAAAAGTGGAATCTTTCGATTAGTGTGGTTAAGAGTTTCTGGGGAAAGACTAAGGTGACCTTTATGGGCCATCAAGTTTCGATCGCCGGATTGGAAGCTAATCCGAAGGATTTAGAGTCCTTGAGCAATCTGCCTTTCCCGCGGTCCCTAAAGGCTATGCAATCCTTTTTGGGCATCCTGAATTATTACAGTCGGTTCATTGAGGATTTCGCAGTCTATGCGGCGGTTTTGTATGAATTACGGGAGGTGGATTACAATAAGCTGAGAGAGCTGGATAGGCAAGTGGAAGCGCGGGCCGAGCCAGCAATATCAGCCAATGGGATGCCGCCCTTGTCAACTATTTCGGCTAATGAGAAGGCGCCCTTGTCCACCCCGATAGGCGGCCGGCCGCCGGATTCCTGCGCGGCCGGCCAGGACGTTCACATGACCCGAGCGATGGTAGCATTTGGCATGTTGAAGGCGAAGATGGCGACCACACCGGTCCCGAAACATTTCGATGTTAATAAGGTTCCTGTGGTCATCATCTACGCTAGCAAATGGGCCATCTCAGCTGCCCTCGTTCAAGATCATGACGGAGTGTACTGTCCCGTGACATTCACCAGCCGGAAAAATGAAGTTAATTACGGATTAGTGGATAAAGAAGTTTTGGCCTTATTGCGGATCCTGGATGTGTGTTATACTATGTTGGTGTCTCGGCCTATCAAGGTACTATCTAGACGGTCGACCCTATCATGGCTCCTGACGGCGAATGGAATTGACGACCGGCTGGGTAGATGGGCGGCTCTGCTGTCTCAGTGGTCCCTCGAAGTAATTAAGTGTACTAAGGGAGAAGAGGAGATACTGGGCACGCTGGCTGCCAGCATTACCCCAAGGGCAGAAGTGGAGGAAGCACTGATAGCGATAGCGCCTCGGAAGCAGCCTCGACAATCCATCGTATTACCGCCGCCAACAGTGGGACCCACGGAGGAGCTAATGGTTTTGAGTTTTGACGGGTCGGCGAGTGTAAAGAAGGGAGTCGGGGCCTATAGTGCTATTGTGTGGAAGTTGCCCGAATGGAAAGTGGTCACGGCCGCCTCGGATTTCACGCCGGCCATAACTGTTAACGAAGCGGAGTACAGAGGGCTTTTACTTTGCCTAGATCTGCTGGCCGGTCGGACACAGGGGCGGATCATCATATGTGGTGATTCCAATCTGGTGATCCGGCAAATCACAGGAGAGATAGATTGCAAGGCGCCCCGGCTGAAACTGCTGAACGATTGGGTTATGTCCGCCCTGCGGAGATGGTTATGTCCGCCCTTGCGGAGATGGCCAGAACACGAGCTGGTACATGTCAAACGGGACTGGAATAAGAGCGCAGATCACCTGGCCACGATGGCCATGCGTGACCAAGTGGGGGTAACGGTTTCCGATCCAGCTATGTTATCAGATTTGACGGAGATCAATCGGCTGCCCGAGATTATCCATCCGGCCAACACGGAAGAGCTAATCCAGGTGAGCGCCGTCACCCGGTCGCAGAAGCGCCGTTCTTCAGCCGCTGGCTCACTATCTCCGGAAGCAATGAGCGAAGGGATAGTTCAACAGTTACGAGCAGAGCGGATTCTCCAAGCGCAGGACGAGGAAGAATGGATAGTGGATCTCAAGGCATACCTTAAAGGGAAAGTGGATAAACTGACAGCCGAACAAGCTAAAGAATGCTTCAAGCTGGCCCCGGATTACGAAGTGGATGAAAACGGGTTACTGTTTTTCTACCGGGACGCTGACCAGCCGGAGATCGAGAGAGATAAATCCGCTCGGTTAGTTGTGCCCACTACCCTACAGCGGGATATCCTCCATCATTATCACGTGAGCTTAGAAGGAGGACATCAGGGCATCGGCCGGACATATCACAAGATTAAGGCACATTTCCACTGACGGGGGCTCTACCGTAGCGTATAAGCCTATGTGGGAAGTTGCCCGGACTGTGAAACAGGGAAAGGCCGGCCGACCATCAGAGGGCGGTCGCCGGAGAATATACAAGCTACGTACCCTTTCAAGTCATTGCGATGGATCATATCCCGTCCCTACCCAAATCTCGAAATGGGTATTCAGAGCTGCTGATCTGGACGGATTTGTTTACCGGGCTGGTCATAGCAAAGGCCAGTTCCACCCGTACCGCCCAACAGGTTGCGCAAAGTTACGAGGAATGTGTGTTCAGGCGGTTCGGGGCGAGCGAGGTCATCCGGCACGATAGGGAGCCCGGATTTATGGCGGACGTATTCCGAGCCTTTAACAAGATCTTAGGACAGAAACAGAGTGCAACTATGGCTTACCGCCCGCTGGCGAACGGAAAGGCCGAAAGGATGGTCCAGACTCTAACCAGAGCCCTCAAGATGTATGTGGTGGAGGCGGATCAGTGCGACTGGGACGAATATGCGGAGAGACTGGTTTTCGCCCTCAATTCGTCATACGATCGGTAAGGGGCGACACCCCTTTCTATTTGGCTTACGGATGGGATCCCCGATCCACTTTGGAAGCCGCCATACCAATAGGGTGCACCAGAAGCCGGGACAGAGATGCCCGTCGCCGGAGGATGGGAGTGCAACGCCACTACTCGTTGGCGAGGGAACAGGTAAACGAACGCCTCCGACAAGCAATCAAGGACTGCGCCGATCAGAACAACAACCGATCCAGGAAACACGGCATAGAGCCCGGTTCCCGGGTATGGCTGTATCTGGATCAGGTCAAGGAGGGCTATGCACGGAAGTTGGCGCATATGTGGCATGGCCCCTTCCGAGTAGCAGAACTGGTCGGGGATCATGCAGTTAAGCTGGTCACGGTAGGCACGGATTATAGCGTTTTCCTGATAGTGCATGTTTCCAAGTTGAAGTTGGTTAAGCATTTCCCGGACCGCCCAAACACGCGCCTTACGGTGGAGAGCGACCGGCTAGATTTCGATGAAGCCCTACTGCCGGAGGACAGCTGGGACAAGCCGTTAGATCCGGATGAGTACGAAGTAGAAGAAATTTTGGACGTTCGGAATGGACGGAAAACCCGGTTTGGGCGGATCCACAGAGAGTTTCTCGTGCAGTGGAAAAATTGCGAGGAGCGGTCGTGGGTAGACGAGCTAGATCTAAATTGTGGAGCTTTAATGAGAGAAATCGATCGCCGGCGGGCGAGCCGAAACCGCTTTGGGGTCATGCAGACCCATGAAGAAGGTGAGGCGGAGTCAGAGAACTAGTCCATCCGGCCCCCGGACAGCAGGCACGGCCGGATCAATTAACACCAATCAGCCAATCAACCGGCGGATGGAAATTAGTCTGGTCAGAAGTGGGCCGATCGGGTGTTGAAGTAATCTTAGCGTCAGTATGGCGCCGGATGGAAGACTTTGAGGAATCAGCAGGAGTTGTGAAGCCGGATGGATATTTTCGGATTTGAAGGACGGACATAGAGACAGCGGGAAATCGAAGGGTGAGAGATGCAGTGAGCTCGTGCCTCAACCGTTGTGCGGCTGTGACGCGACTCAGGGGCGGATGTGGTAAAGTGGCTGGTGAATTTATTGAGGGGAAGGTGTGAAGTACTTTCAAAAGGGCGCCTTCTGATTGGCAGAAATATGGACCAAGGGCATAGGTGCCGGATAGCCGTCGCCGGGCGCATCTACCAGCGGCCGGACGGCGCCAGGCCTGGAATCACGCCGGACGAACGCGACTGAAGACGTGGATAGTTGGGCTAGCGGGCCAAGCGGACGGGACGACCGCGGATGGCGGACGGCCGAGACGCGGACGGCCGAGGCGCGGATTGGTGGCGGATTGTTGAAAGGTATGAGCGGAAAGGACCTGAAGGAAGATGAGTGTTCTAGTGGATGAAGGAGGCACCTGGATCGGACGCGAAGCTGCCCAGGAAGTGCTAGCGCCAGTGGCCAGGGAGCTCAGATGGATGGCCATCCGGCCGCCGAGCCGGACGGGTACAATGTACCAGCCGGATTGGTACCAGCTAGGTTCGGTGTACCGGCCGTGCTGGTACCATCCGGGGTTGGTATACCGGCCAGGTGGGTACACCGAAATCGGAGTTAACCGGGCTACTTCGGGTAAGACACATGACTGGTCAGCCGGGCAATTTGGGGTAGGTTACACAAAAGGGAGTATTGGAAATAGGGATAAATCAGTATACGTTTCGCTTTCTTAGACACAAGTCGCCTTTATTGGTTCACAGCGGAGGGCTAACAAGGTCCCCTCTTGCTGCTATTGGTTTGCCCGGGGAAGCTTAAGTTAACCCACCGGAAGTCCCCTGACCGGCAGTCGCGGCGTCTTCGTATACTCACCTCAAGTCGCCCGTGTTTTGAACACGGTATTAAGTATTGGGAAGTGGTGACATTTTGGCCTTCTGTGAAAGTTTGTGGAGTTATATTTGGATTCCCCTTTACATACACATTTGGATTCACCCTTCATTATTAGTGGGTTAGCTGGCCGATTGATTGTTCTCGGTCCAGCCGGCACTATACAAAGTTCAAGTATATTGCCCGACGAGCTCCCCGGTGATGATTTCCGCCCAGGAGCTACCCCTAGTCCTAACCCTCATCTCCCTATTCGACGGATTTACACTTTTCGCCCTAGGGTCCACCAAGAGAGCAAACCAGCCAGTACTGACGGGTACACAAGGTGAGCTTTCAACATGCAACATCCGAGTCGTCACGATCAAGCGGATGGAAGTGACCGATCCAGCCGGCCGGATGCCGGATCGGATCATGACTCAGATGGACGGAGTACCCCCTCCAGTCAGTCGTCTGGGCCCCCCGTGGGTGTTCGTATCTCAGGAAGATTTTCTGAGAGCGACTACACCACACACATTGCTGGCCAAGTGTGGATTCTCTTCTGGTTTATCTCCTCTACTGTGAGAGGGTTTTCTTACATCCGTCTACACGTGGTGGAGGTGGCGTGGGAAGCTACTCAAAGTTTGAGGTGAAAAAAATTCGAGGGTGGCTGAAGAATATAAAGGTTATACTAATCATAGATTGAGCTAATTGTTCAATCCGCGGTTTAGTAATTGAGGCAGCGAGCTGTTGGTAAAATACCTTATGCTGCAAGATGAGTGCGTCTGCTTGCTACGATATAATATTTACAAATGCTAGTCGCCCAAATGCCAATGCACGCTCATATTCAACCGTCCTCTGTAGTAAACACCATTCCAGAGGCAATCTTTCGTCTTTGCATTTTTATAATGTTCCGCGCAGTTACGTTGTCCTTCCTTGCCTTAGTACAAGCTGTGCTGCATCACTGTTTTTTTCTTGTAGTGACAAAGAGGGCGCCGGACCGCTCCCCCCCCCCGAACTGTGGGTTGTTAAACTTAAAATTCCAATTTACCTTACTGTGGGTTGTGTGTGTGCGGTGCGGGTTGGGCTTGGGTTTGAGCCCTAGTAATAATAATAATAAGGTAGTCCATTTAGTCCTTAGCTAACGGCTACTTCGAACCTATTAAGACTAGAAGGTAATCTAGAGTTATTTAACATGTTTGTCGGGTCCTTGCTCGGCAAACTTTGCTTTTCTTGGTCTGGTCGTCTGAAGTCGTGATCCGGTGCTGGGTCTAGGCTGTCAATGCACTTTAAACTGCTTAACAGTCGAATCCCGTCTCCTTTTACGACACTGCCTTGAAAAACAAGTTGGTCCCGGGGTAGCTATCGCCACGCCGAAACAATCCCGAAAAATCCTTTCCAGAGTCGTTTACTCTGTTTGTCGTCGAAGATGTCCATAAGCAATCCTGGGCGTGGAGGCCCGGTAGGCATATACTCACCCCCTTGCATCCATATCATAGGAGCTGGCTTGCTATGAGACCAGCCTCGTGTATCGTGAGCAAAGTTCGCCGCCGCACTTATCACTGCGAGCGGTAATTTCTTCTCTTGTTCGCCGCACATCCTGTCACTGGTGGCGGTTCTTTAGGTCCGGTTCTCCGTAACCCTTGTTTAGTCTTCTTAATGCTCTTCGCATCCTTTGACTTGATGTCCATTAGACTGCGGTGAAAGTGTCGTACTTCCACCTGCTTTTGTCCGTTAACACGCGGTGTTCCGTCATTGTTAGCAATTTCAAATTGCAGAGTTCCTTCTTCCACAATGTAAAATTGTATCCTTGATCCTGGATGTGATGGCCTCGCAGGCCCTGTTTCACACCCTGACATTCCTCCGGTAATAGTAACCGGTGAGTGCACAGGTGGGTTTAGGTGAGGTGGTCCCGCAGGCTCGTCCACACCTCCAAGCGTCCTTCCCTGTGAGTGTATCGTTAAACCTGGGTGTGATGGCCCCGTAGGCACCTCTTCACACCCTGTCGTAACTCCGATATTCGCGGCGTTTGAGCACGCCGATGGACCTGGGTGTAGTGGCCCCGTAGGCTCTCCCACACTCCCAAGTGTTTTCCTCGGTGGCGTTGGAACTGGCTCTATGTTAGTCCAGTCCCGATTGTCCTGTGCAGAGTTCACCGCCGCACTTATCGCTGCTGACGGTGAACTTGCTTGCCCGCGTTGGCGGGACGTGCTGCTGTCCAAAGGGGGAGGGCCTGGGCCCGTGCCCAGGCCATTCGTCCGTTGAAATCCTGTGGTCCTGAATCCTGTCGAGAACCTCTCCATCCTTGTTGGGTGAGGTCTAGACTGCGAATTCGAAACTCCTTATTAATAGACCTCTAACGCTCAAGATCAGAAAATGCACACCAAGTGGCTGTTTGCGCAGATTTCGACTCAAATCGTGAAAAGGTGTGGGAAATGCGAAATCAGAAACCTTTTTTTGATTTGATTTAATTTCATATGAAATGCATCCTGAATTTTCCGAAATTATCAGCATCTACAGATGTTTCAATTTCAATGTTTGCGACATGATTTCGTCATTTTGTAAAGCAGTTTCTGTTTTTCGGAATTCGTAATCACTTTTCGCATAAACAAACTTTCAGCCCAGGAGGTCTAATACATGTACCGGTATATGTACCGAAGGGAGAGTCTACGGAGCCCGCAAATCAGCGACCCGCAACCATATGGCTGAGGCCGTATGCGGAAGATGTACATCCTGTACAATAAATCAGGTACAACGTACCGTAGTTTCGAGCGTACATGTAAAGCAGCACCAGGGCCGTCAATTTCAATAGATCGACCCTGGCAATCTGAATGATATTATGCTGCTCGATGGATGAATCAACGTCAACTGACAGCTCGTCTTGTGACAACAAGAGCAGATCTACCGTACATTCGATTGCCAGAAGCACCACCTTCCAAAGATCCATATCAATCTATGGTTTGGGCGACGTCGTTCGAAGGGGCTTGTGAAGAATCGCGACTACATTTACATCGAACTGATCGGCACAAATATCCTTTAAGTAATCTTCGCTAGGTTACCGTCTTTTCCATTCCATCGATTTTCTTTAACTCGGAAGGGCGTGTTCGCACCAAGTTGGTTTCTTCTATCAAGAGATTGAGTCGCCGGTCTCAGTCTACATGTTGTGAATTTTCCATTCCATTCCTTATGATTTTCGTCGTTTGATTCTACCTCGTTTTTAAAAGATGCTATCAGCCTGAGACGAAGACATTTTTTTCGCTGTAGGGGCAACTGCACTCGTTTTCGGCGGTACCACACGACTAATCAGCTATAAAGATGCTTCGAACTATCACTAGACGTTGTCGTTTATCATAAGAATTAGATTATATGTATCTCGAAGTTGTTGCCTCCATAATGCAACTTTAAGAAGTTTAACAGAGTGTACCAGCCTTTTCAAAGTGATTACGAGCTGATTTTGCTGCTGATGGTTGAATGCTCTTTGGCTTTTATTACTTCAGACGTCTGTTTCAGCCAACAAGCCCGGCTTCTTGGCCATCCTCTGAAAACTCTCTCGGCCATGACCAATCCGTATCGTCGTCCGATTCAGAATTGTCCTCCTCGCTTTCTCTCTTCCTCCGATTTGTCACTGCTGTCTTCTGACTTTGACAGGGCTGATGAAGACTTGAGGTGAAATCGTTCCACTGATGCAGCTTTGTGTGACATCTTCATTTATCACGGTACATTGTACCTGATTTATTGTACAGCGTGTGCGAGACTGCGACCTCTCTTTGTCCAAGCCATATGGTTGCGGGACGCTGATTTGCGGGCTCCGTACTCTCCCTGTACCGAAGCGTCTGACAATTGTGGTAAGTTAGATTCTTGTCACACGGTTTGTGAGACCAGCCGTCGTGTGGTTTTCACACGTTTGTGTGTTATTCACAGATTCTATGTGTTTTTCATGTTCCCTCCTCCACACTTTACGGCCACTTTTCTGGACAGAGCCCAAAAAACAGAGAAGAAAAAAATAATAGAGAAAGTTCATCAAAAATGGACAAAGCGGGAATAGGGGGGCTTCCTGGGTTTGGGTGGTGGGTCTGGTCCTAATATCCATAACCCATATTCCATTGTATATTGCACTCTCTAGAGGTCATGCCGATTGCGGGATTAGAATGTAGTGGATGAAAGTAAGCAGGCCCAGCAAAAAAATAGCAGTAGCTTTAATTTGAATAAATTAACGACAAGTGATGCTAATTTGTACATCATTCGATATTGTCATCTCGGTTGTTGTTGGTGTTACGCCGTAGTACAACTTCTACAAAGCACACAGATACCGATTGCGGCAATATAATTTAAGCACGCCCAGCAAGCATAATAGCGTTAACTTTAAATTTAATTTTAATAAAATAACGGCAAAAAAGTAATACTACATTGTACATGTCATTTCGAGTGGTAGTGTTATGCTGTAGTACAACGTCTACAGAGAGCACAAGCACGACGATTAAGGAAATAGGATGTATTAGGTGAGAGTAAACCGGCCCAGCAAACAGGCTACCGATAGGTTTTAATATTGAATTAAATAACGATAAACAAGTGATGCAAGTTTGTATGAATTATTCGATATTGTCATTTCGAGTGCTAGTGTTATGCTATAGCACAACTTCTTGAAAACACACAGGCACGCCGATTATGGCGCTAGCATAAGCGCGAGCCGAACAATGAGAATTTGCCTTCAAAGCTTGACGCATACTATTTGTTTAGTGTACGTAATTTCGAAGTATGATTCTACCAACACGTTAGGTTTTTAAGTGGGCCGGGCCCACGAGTATTGTGCGACCCGCACCGGCACCGATCGCTTATTGGCTTATACAGACCTAACCCCCGTCCTTTGCGTGTTTATCGACACCCTACTCTGTTATTGATACGAATGAGTGTGTTTTGCGTCCGTTTTCTATGTTTTAGCTTTCTTATTAATTTTTCTTCTCTGTTTTTAGGGTTTTGTCACTTTTCTGTCGCGTGCTGGCAGCAAATCTTGACTTGAGGCTGCCCTTGCCTTGCAGTAGCTCCGTCCCGACAACCGACGTTCCCGAAGAAGGAGTATAAGCATATAGATAAAGGAAGCTACCTAATTTCGGGGATGTGTGGGCAGCAGCATGTCCAACCAGACTCGGTCACTCACTCAACCTGTCGACCAGTTGGCGATATAGAGCAAACTCTACCCCTTCCATCGTACTAGCCAGTTTAAAGGCAACATTACAAGCATTACATTGGGAGGCTCATGTTTCGAACTTGCTGTCCATCTTTTACGCTTCGTTCACCCCAAAACCAAGCTCAACTCTTTCATTTCATTCTTCAATATGACGCGCCAACTCTTCTTCGCTCTTCTCCTTACCATTACCGTGATCGCGTGTTGCTCGACCTTCAGTTGTGCTAATGACACGGCTCAAGTCGAGACTCTTGGGGCCACGAGTAACCGAAACCTCAGGGACAGCAACGACCCGAAGTCGATCGACGCGGACAATGAAGAGCGGGTATCAGAGTTTCTTAAAAAGATAAAGATTCGCGGACCAAAGGTAAAGTTGCCCTCTACGCAAGCGTTGCCTAAAGTACCAAGCAAACAATCCTCAAAATCGCTTAAAGATATTGGAGCGACGATCGCACATGAACCAGCAGTTGCCAAAGCGGCGGGAGAATTTCAGAAGAATCCCACGAAGGGAAAGTTTCGGAATTTGTTCAAGAGCGTGAAGCTAAAAGTATTCGGGACCAAGGATAGCGGCAAAAGAGTTGCCGCTTGGGGTGTTGGTGCTCTGACTGGTTTCCTTTCTCTTATCGGCGTTGTACTCTATTTTCACTATAAAAAATAATAAATGGTTTCGTGGCGTTGTGCTATGTCAAGCCAAAACTACAGAATTGTTCACTTCATACTGCGGCTAAACATGAGTCGCCAGCGCAAGTACATATCCTTAAGTACGCGTAGATTGATTCACGCACTATACTTTCAAACCACCACTTCTTTTCACATGCAAAGCATATCTCACGAAAAAGAGATAACTTTTTTGTCTTTTGATTGAAACTGATGGTCTTTTACGTGTTGCTCATGCTGTAGGCTCTCAGCTATCGTTTCGTTTAAATACTTGGCCCGTATCTTTTGCGAATGTTTATTTGTGCAAGAGCTTGGAGATGTAGGAGCTCAAACGCGATAGTTGGATTTGTAGGAACGAGAGACGCCGAAAGTAGATCCACCCCGGAAAAGACCAAGGGGACGCACCGTCGAAAAAGCAGACCGATATAGAAATTTCCTTTGGTGCTCACAAGGACAGTAAAAACAGAAACTATCCTGAGGGCTAGAGACTCTGCTAGTATGGGAAAGACTAAGACGAGCTAGTGTCTTACGTAGGTAATCGATGTGAGAGATTTATACTGAAGTATAAGTTATGAGTTGCTGGATGGGACAGAATGATGTGACTCGCTACTGTATAGGTAGAAACCAAGGAGTTCGGCTCTGGTTACGTAGAAAATACAATGTAATAGTGAGTAATTACTTTCGTTCCACAGCGATATTACGCACAAAATTTCCATTTGTGCGACATTCAATCGTGCGAGCCCAATCAATGATTGGGCTCGGCAAACCAGGCATTTTTACCTAAGAACCTAGATCAAGTCCGACTAGGCATTTTTCAAATCTCAAACTAGGCACACGAACAGAAACTGTATTTGGGAGGCGTCAAATCTAGGTACTAGCAGCACCGCGTATCTAACTTGCAACGGAAGCAGCAAGCCCTTTCAGTGCGAAATATTGCGCTGTTTGGAGCTGACCCTCGAGGGAGAGGTTGCTCAGAGAACAGCGCTGGTCGTTCTTGAGCAACTTTACCATGCTGAAATCTCCTTCAATGGTGTGAGTTCCCGGGGAGCGAGCAGCCAAACCGAGCAGGAAAGCTGTCAGTTCACGCAAGCGTTTCTCACCATCGACTGCATCCTATGCATCGACTATGCTTTTCCTGCGTACACCGGTCAGTTCCTAGGCGAACGCTGCGTCGGTTACGTAGCGCTCCTTCAGAGAGAGCCACTGCAGCCAAATCTTGTCGCGTACGCCGCGGCCAAAGCAAGCGTCCAGCCGAGTGTCGTGAACTAGCAAGAGCTTTGAGAAGTGGTCATCACTGACTCGATGACGTCGAGGGGGTTTTCTGGTAGCGCGACCTCGCATTCCCTGGTCACTTCAATCGAGATCTTGTTGATCTCGCTAATTGGAACCTCGACCGCGCGCTTCCAGCCGCATACGATGCGTTTTTTTTTCTCCTCCCCAAGCTCTCGGTACAAAGGTGGTGAACGGTACGATGCCGTAGTGATGTGTTGCTCGACCTTTCTGGCACAAACCGCGACAGAGCTACCGTCGTTGATCTCGAACAGAATGTGTAGCGTGTGCGCCAGCCTGTTCAAACAATTCTTCTGCTCTTGCATGGTCACAGTCTTGTACTGCATAGACTTGAAGCACTCGTGGACGCAAGTGATTATCTTGGCAACAAGAAAAAGGCTCAGCCACCACGATGGACTAGATCGCGCCCTTCCTTTCGTGTCCTGTAGCTCCACCAGCTCCTCAAAGTTGGAAGACAGGAACTGACACGTATCGTTGATTGACTCCCATCGCGTGTCAGAATACGCTGGGCACTGAGCTTCAAGTTGAGCAGCCACTGTGGCGTGCGTCCTGGTGAATGAGATCTCAGCTCCTAGCCTCGAGCGAAAAGCAACTAACTCATCCAGTTGCGACAGAAACTTGCCGAGTGCCAAGTTGAGTTGATGAGTTCCACACCAATGATAACAATAGACTTGCCACCTTGAGCCTCACATGCGTGACGAATGCGTAGCGCGAATCCTTGGCGACAGCCAAGCATCGTGGATGCAACATCATTTGTCACCGACATGAGCTTGGCGAGCACTTCTGGGCCGGAGGTAGTCTCGAGAACATAGAGTACACTGTCCGCTTAGTTGGATGCCGTGTGACTCGCATCTCCCATCAGAATCGCCATGAGGTAAATGTTGTGGATTTGGCAGGGGAATTCGAATGACAGGCGTACATCCAGGTAGCATTTTGCCTTGTGCGTAGCACCATCAACGAGAATGCCGAAACTCCACACGAAACTAAGCACGTCTCTGATGGCAGTCAAGTTGAGTGCAACGACGTTGCGTGCGTCGGAGCGGATCGATCTCTTGGTGGGACGCCCGAGTCTAGCACCCCCCAGAGCTCTCTGAAAGATCTGGAAAAGTCGAGCATTGCTGCGAAAACCGGAGACAGTCATGAGGCATTCCACCACCGTCTCGAACGTCTTGAGGTTAGGGATCGTGAGGAGGTAATCGTCATCTGGGAGCTGGTCAAAAACATCTTCCACATTAGCATCGTCGTCGTCGTCACGATCAATGTTGGAGAGAAAAAATCGAGTGATGACATCCATGACGCCCGAAGGGATCTTGGCGCAGAGCTTTGTGGCGTTCACAATTGGTGCAGTCGAGAGGAAGAACGTCTTCTTCTGCTCGTCCGAAAGGGTCTGAAACTCTGCAAACTTGACGGGGTGCTCTATGCGCAGATGCGTCAGCATTTATATCACGTCGGTATGAGACCTTGGACGTCTTCACAGTTGTTCGCTCGTTCTCTTTTGAGGGGCGAGGATATCGCAAAAGGAGGCAAGTGGTTTTACCGGTTTCTACTCACGACCAAACACCTCGCAGAACTTGCATCGTGCCTCAACAACTTTGACCCCTTGAGAGATTGGGCGAATGCCCAGCTCGTCCTCATACTTTGGAAGCCAGCGATCACGGGCTTCTAGCTGTCTTGGGCGCTCAATGCGTAGCTGGACGAGAGTCTTCTCGACGGGCTTAGCGTGAGAACGGTAGATCTTCATACCAGTCGTGACGAGGCTGCTTTGCTTCTTGGAGGACGTGGAGCGAGCCACGATGTCGGTGCTGAGTGCGGCTGTTTGTTGTCTTCTGTGGGTTTCTAAGCTTGTGCTGCAATGACAAACTAGCGACAAGCACTGGAGGGGCAGTTGTGCACGATTTCTCTTCCATTCTGCGCGAAGAGCATTCGAGAGCACTAGCGCTCGACTCTCCCGTCACCGAAACACTCAGATTTTGTAAGTTTGTCAATTAGACATTCTCAAATTATCAAACTAGGATTTATGGACTTTCTTTTGGACAAAAACCTAGTTTGCCGGAGCCTGCCAATGATGCGAGCAATCGTGCACCTGAGATAATTCATGAGGGATATCTCATTTAGGGGCTATTAATAGGGAAACGTCCACACAGTATTGCTGAACGAAAACATGACAAGCTTCCTCTTGCTTATCAACAGCAGAAACAAGTGTATCCTTCACGTAACGTATTACTGCTTGACGCTGTAATACGAATTCATCTACTGCTTTATTGGCAGTAGATGAGCTTTTTTCATTGTCTGCAGTCATCGCTGCAGACACATATTCTGCGTAAGCAGCTTCAGTATCTGAAGCTGCTTGAGTGTTTACTGTGTTAGCTGTAGAAGACTCGTCAGTCTCTTCGCAAGTTGAGGTTGCAACTTGCGCATCGACTCGCTCAAAATTTGAGCGGGTCCCTCCCCCACTTATATTTGGTGTACCGCCAAGTAAAGCTGGGGTTCGTGGATGCCTCATGGCATTCATGAAGAACGGTATATATTTTGTGGAAGCATGCACCGAATTATTAATTGCACACTCAGTGAGTGGCAAGAAGCCACTCCACTGTTCGAAGGCATGCGCGTATGAACGCAGCATGTCTCCAAGTATGCGTTAACGCGTTCAATTTGCCCATCCGTTTTCGGATGGTCCGCAGTTGACATCGTCAACTGCGTTCCCAATAAAGAGAATATTTCTTACCAGAAACGTCCTGTAAATCTCGGATCTCGATCCGAGTATTTGTTTTCCGGCATTCCGTGTAAACGGTATACCGTGTCAAAGAATATCCGCTCTGTTGGCGCGGCAGTGACATTCGCTGACACCGCAGCAAGATGAACCATCTTGCTGAAACGGTCCACAAAGACCACTATTCCAGTCTTCCGATTATGGTAGGGCGGAAGAACGTAGATAAAGTCCATTGAAATGAAATTCCAACACTCTGTCGGAACCAGAAGAGATTGGAGGGAGCCTGCGCAGAATGCGCAGGCTTTACGCGCTGGCAAATCTCTCAAGCGCGAACGTACTTGCGTACCCACTTATACTGGTTACGCAGGTAGAACTCCTGTGCGAGAGAAGCATATGTCTTCCCTCGACCTTGATGCCCCGAAATCGGGGCATCATAATAATAAAAAAGTATCTTATGTTTGAGATCATCTTCGTTTGGAACTACGATATACTGTTTGCCTCCGTTAGAGACGGTTTCGTCTCGTAATCGGGGCGTCGTGATAGCGCCTCCGCTATCATGTTCAACTTTTATACTCAACCGTAAAGTTGTACTCTGCAAAGAACGACAGCCATCGTGCCATTCTTTGGGAAATATGTGGTGAATTCACGACCGTGCGTAACGACGCATGGTCCGTGTAAACCACAAACGGTTTATGCCCCGCAGATTTATCAACGGCTGATAGAGATGATATTTAGAGAACCAGACCCTATACAGGATGGTGTAAGCCATGTCAAGCGCGGTGCTGTAAGGGCCTCATTTCATTACACTTTTGGACCCCGACTCTATCCGACTTTGGATTTTTGTCCACGGTGGGACTCGAACCCGCAATCTCCCGGTCCGGAGGGCAGGACCTTAACCACTGTACCAAACGAGGTCGTTATCAACGGCTGATAGATAACGCGCTGTATGGACACTTCAAGATCAAGGCGGGTCAAGACCCGGCTCTTGTCGGAGACGTGTTTACCAAAGGTGACCCGGACCCCGACCCAAAACCTTCAGTTTTGGGGCGGCGGTCCTAGATTGATGATATTCTCGTGACGGCAACTACCTGGGATTTGCTGTGTGACAAAGTGGAGAAGTTGATGATTACATTTGAAAAGTGGAATCTTTCGATTAGTGTGGTTAAGAGTTTCTGGGGAAAGACTAAGGTGACCTTTATGGGCCATCAAGTTTCGATCGCCGGATTGGAAGCTAATCCGAAGGATTTAGAGTCCTTGAGCAATCTGCCTTTCCCGCGGTCCCTAAAGGCTATGCAATCCTTTTTGGGCATCCTGAATTATTACAGTCGGTTCATTGAGGATTTCGCAGTCTATGCGGCGGTTTTGTATGAATTACGGGAGGTGGATTACAATAAGCTGAGAGAGCTGGATAGGCAAGTGGAAGCGCGGGCCGAGCCAGCAATATCAGCCAATGGGATGCCGCCCTTGTCAACTATTTCGGCTAATGAGAAGGCGCCCTTGTCCACCCCGATAGGCGGCCGGCCGCCGGATTCCTGCGCGGCCGGCCAGGACGTTCACATGACCCGAGCGATGGTAGCATTTGGCATGTTGAAGGCGAAGATGGCGACCACACCGGTCCCGAAACATTTCGATGTTAATAAGGTTCCTGTGGTCATCATCTACGCTAGCAAATGGGCCATCTCAGCTGCCCTCGTTCAAGATCATGACGGAGTGTACTGTCCCGTGACATTCACCAGCCGGAAAAATGAAGTTAATTACGGATTAGTGGATAAAGAAGTTTTGGCCTTATTGCGGATCCTGGATGTGTGTTATACTATGTTGGTGTCTCGGCCTATCAAGGTACTATCTAGACGGTCGACCCTATCATGGCTCCTGACGGCGAATGGAATTGACGACCGGCTGGGTAGATGGGCGGCTCTGCTGTCTCAGTGGTCCCTCGAAGTAATTAAGTGTACTAAGGGAGAAGAGGAGATACTGGGCACGCTGGCTGCCAGCATTACCCCAAGGGCAGAAGTGGAGGAAGCACTGATAGCGATAGCGCCTCGGAAGCAGCCTCGACAATCCATCGTATTACCGCCGCCAACAGTGGGACCCACGGAGGAGCTAATGGTTTTGAGTTTTGACGGGTCGGCGAGTGTAAAGAAGGGAGTCGGGGCCTATAGTGCTATTGTGTGGAAGTTGCCCGAATGGAAAGTGGTCACGGCCGCCTCGGATTTCACGCCGGCCATAACTGTTAACGAAGCGGAGTACAGAGGGCTTTTACTTTGCCTAGATCTGCTGGCCGGTCGGACACAGGGGCGGATCATCATATGTGGTGATTCCAATCTGGTGATCCGGCAAATCACAGGAGAGATAGATTGCAAGGCGCCCCGGCTGAAACTGCTGAACGATTGGGTTATGTCCGCCCTGCGGAGATGGTTATGTCCGCCCTTGCGGAGATGGCCAGAACACGAGCTGGTACATGTCAAACGGGACTGGAATAAGAGCGCAGATCACCTGGCCACGATGGCCATGCGTGACCAAGTGGGGGTAACGGTTTCCGATCCAGCTATGTTATCAGATTTGACGGAGATCAATCGGCTGCCCGAGATTATCCATCCGGCCAACACGGAAGAGCTAATCCAGGTGAGCGCCGTCACCCGGTCGCAGAAGCGCCGTTCTTCAGCCGCTGGCTCACTATCTCCGGAAGCAATGAGCGAAGGGATAGTTCAACAGTTACGAGCAGAGCGGATTCTCCAAGCGCAGGACGAGGAAGAATGGATAGTGGATCTCAAGGCATACCTTAAAGGGAAAGTGGATAAACTGACAGCCGAACAAGCTAAAGAATGCTTCAAGCTGGCCCCGGATTACGAAGTGGATGAAAACGGGTTACTGTTTTTCTACCGGGACGCTGACCAGCCGGAGATCGAGAGAGATAAATCCGCTCGGTTAGTTGTGCCCACTACCCTACAGCGGGATATCCTCCATCATTATCACGTGAGCTTAGAAGGAGGACATCAGGGCATCGGCCGGACATATCACAAGATTAAGGCACATTTCCACTGACGGGGGCTCTACCGTAGCGTATAAGCCTATGTGGGAAGTTGCCCGGACTGTGAAACAGGGAAAGGCCGGCCGACCATCAGAGGGCGGTCGCCGGAGAATATACAAGCTACGTACCCTTTCAAGTCATTGCGATGGATCATATCCCGTCCCTACCCAAATCTCGAAATGGGTATTCAGAGCTGCTGATCTGGACGGATTTGTTTACCGGGCTGGTCATAGCAAAGGCCAGTTCCACCCGTACCGCCCAACAGGTTGCGCAAAGTTACGAGGAATGTGTGTTCAGGCGGTTCGGGGCGAGCGAGGTCATCCGGCACGATAGGGAGCCCGGATTTATGGCGGACGTATTCCGAGCCTTTAACAAGATCTTAGGACAGAAACAGAGTGCAACTATGGCTTACCGCCCGCTGGCGAACGGAAAGGCCGAAAGGATGGTCCAGACTCTAACCAGAGCCCTCAAGATGTATGTGGTGGAGGCGGATCAGTGCGACTGGGACGAATATGCGGAGAGACTGGTTTTCGCCCTCAATTCGTCATACGATCGGTAAGGGGCGACACCCCTTTCTATTTGGCTTACGGATGGGATCCCCGATCCACTTTGGAAGCCGCCATACCAATAGGGTGCACCAGAAGCCGGGACAGAGATGCCCGTCGCCGGAGGATGGGAGTGCAACGCCACTACTCGTTGGCGAGGGAACAGGTAAACGAACGCCTCCGACAAGCAATCAAGGACTGCGCCGATCAGAACAACAACCGATCCAGGAAACACGGCATAGAGCCCGGTTCCCGGGTATGGCTGTATCTGGATCAGGTCAAGGAGGGCTATGCACGGAAGTTGGCGCATATGTGGCATGGCCCCTTCCGAGTAGCAGAACTGGTCGGGGATCATGCAGTTAAGCTGGTCACGGTAGGCACGGATTATAGCGTTTTCCTGATAGTGCATGTTTCCAAGTTGAAGTTGGTTAAGCATTTCCCGGACCGCCCAAACACGCGCCTTACGGTGGAGAGCGACCGGCTAGATTTCGATGAAGCCCTACTGCCGGAGGACAGCTGGGACAAGCCGTTAGATCCGGATGAGTACGAAGTAGAAGAAATTTTGGACGTTCGGAATGGACGGAAAACCCGGTTTGGGCGGATCCACAGAGAGTTTCTCGTGCAGTGGAAAAATTGCGAGGAGCGGTCGTGGGTAGACGAGCTAGATCTAAATTGTGGAGCTTTAATGAGAGAAATCGATCGCCGGCGGGCGAGCCGAAACCGCTTTGGGGTCATGCAGACCCATGAAGAAGGTGAGGCGGAGTCAGAGAACTAGTCCATCCGGCCCCCGGACAGCAGGCACGGCCGGATCAATTAACACCAATCAGCCAATCAACCGGCGGATGGAAATTAGTCTGGTCAGAAGTGGGCCGATCGGGTGTTGAAGTAATCTTAGCGTCAGTATGGCGCCGGATGGAAGACTTTGAGGAATCAGCAGGAGTTGTGAAGCCGGATGGATATTTTCGGATTTGAAGGACGGACATAGAGACAGCGGGAAATCGAAGGGTGAGAGATGCAGTGAGCTCGTGCCTCAACCGTTGTGCGGCTGTGACGCGACTCAGGGGCGGATGTGGTAAAGTGGCTGGTGAATTTATTGAGGGGAAGGTGTGAAGTACTTTCAAAAGGGCGCCTTCTGATTGGCAGAAATATGGACCAAGGGCATAGGTGCCGGATAGCCGTCGCCGGGCGCATCTACCAGCGGCCGGACGGCGCCAGGCCTGGAATCACGCCGGACGAACGCGACTGAAGACGTGGATAGTTGGGCTAGCGGGCCAAGCGGACGGGACGACCGCGGATGGCGGACGGCCGAGACGCGGACGGCCGAGGCGCGGATTGGTGGCGGATTGTTGAAAGGTATGAGCGGAAAGGACCTGAAGGAAGATGAGTGTTCTAGTGGATGAAGGAGGCACCTGGATCGGACGCGAAGCTGCCCAGGAAGTGCTAGCGCCAGTGGCCAGGGAGCTCAGATGGATGGCCATCCGGCCGCCGAGCCGGACGGGTACAATGTACCAGCCGGATTGGTACCAGCTAGGTTCGGTGTACCGGCCGTGCTGGTACCATCCGGGGTTGGTATACCGGCCAGGTGGGTACACCGAAATCGGAGTTAACCGGGCTACTTCGGGTAAGACACATGACTGGTCAGCCGGGCAATTTGGGGTAGGTTACACAAAAGGGAGTATTGGAAATAGGGATAAATCAGTATACGTTTCGCTTTCTTAGACACAAGTCGCCTTTATTGGTTCACAGCGGAGGGCTAACAAGGTCCCCTCTTGCTGCTATTGGTTTGCCCGGGGAAGCTTAAGTTAACCCACCGGAAGTCCCCTGACCGGCAGTCGCGGCGTCTTCGTATACTCACCTCAAGTCGCCCGTGTTTTGAACACGGTATTAAGTATTGGGAAGTGGTGACATTTTGGCCTTCTGTGAAAGTTTGTGGAGTTATATTTGGATTCCCCTTTACATACACATTTGGATTCACCCTTCATTATTAGTGGGTTAGCTGGCCGATTGATTGTTCTCGGTCCAGCCGGCACTATACAAAGTTCAAGTATATTGCCCGACGAGCTCCCCGGTGATGATTTCCGCCCAGGAGCTACCCCTAGTCCTAACCCTCATCTCCCTATTCGACGGATTTACACTTTTCGCCCTAGGGTCCACCAAGAGAGCAAACCAGCCAGTACTGACGGGTACACAAGGTGAGCTTTCAACATGCAACATCCGAGTCGTCACGATCAAGCGGATGGAAGTGACCGATCCAGCCGGCCGGATGCCGGATCGGATCATGACTCAGATGGACGGAGTACCCCCTCCAGTCAGTCGTCTGGGCCCCCCGTGGGTGTTCGTATCTCAGGAAGATTTTCTGAGAGCGACTACACCACACACATTGCTGGCCAAGTGTGGATTCTCTTCTGGTTTATCTCCTCTACTGTGAGAGGGTTTTCTTACATCCGTCTACACGTGGTGGAGGTGGCGTGGGAAGCTACTCAAAGTTTGAGGTGAAAAAAATTCGAGGG
>MIQA02008053.1:0-11413 GCA_001887855.2 Sclerospora graminicola | reverse complement strand
CGGTACACCGAACCCATCTGGTACCAGTCCGAATGGTACATTATAGCCGATCTCCTCAGCCGGCTGGCCATTCATCCGAGCCCCTTGGCCGCTGGCGTTAGCAATTCCTTGGCGACTTCTCATCCGATCCGGGTGCCTCCTTCATCCACTAGAACACTCATCTTCCTTCAGGCTCCCCTCACTCACTCCTTACAAACAATCCGCCACCAGTCTGCCACTCGGCCGTCCAACATCCGCGGTCCTCCCGTCTGCTTAGCCCGCCCGTTCGACTATCCACGCCCCTTGTCATGTCCGCCAGCCTGATTTCCAGCCTGGCGCCGCCCGGCCGCTTGTAGGCTTCCTCGGCGGCGGCTATCCGGTGCCCGCGCCCTTGGTCCGTATTTCCGCCAATCAGAATGCGCCCTTTGGAAGGTACTTTGCATTATTTCATAAGTCACTTTACCACAGCCGCCCCTGAGTCACGTCACGGCCGCACAACGGTTGGGGCACGATCTCACTCGAACTCACTTGACCTGATACTGCTCATCCATGCCTCGCTTTGGTACGTCGCCACACTAATTTATAACATTTTCGTGAACCCGGTCGGTCTCCCCACCGGCTGGCAAGCACGTCCACCAATGTTGATATTATCTTGGTATACCTCCTGTCTTGCAAGTTGACAAGGCCAACGTCTGTCGTCTCGTTCTCGTGGACGACGACTCGCCCACCAGCGGGGTGGAAGTCGTAAAACCGCCGAAATCGTCCCGTACTCCCGATCTGGTGCTGTCGATCGTCGACGCCGAAGCTGCACTCCGCGTCCACGGCCAGGCTTGCGGCGACCGAGATAGATTGAAGGCCGTCGTCTCTTCCCTTCGGGCGGAGCTTCAATCCTGTCAGGCCAACTATGAAACTCTGTCTCAGAGTTTCAAGACTTCTTGCGCGATGCTGGACCGCTTGAACCCCCGGGTCGCTGAGCTGAAACTCAGTCGCAAAACAGCGGAGGATGAGGTGGCCCGCCTCAGGGCCATTGTGGGTCAGCTTACGGACGCTCTACAGCAAGCCGCCGCGCCATCCGCCCCCATCTCCGAAACGGCGGGGATGGAGAAAAGGCTGGAGATGTTGACCGCCCAAGTGGATAGCTTGGAGCATATCCAAGCTGACTTGGTCCGACAACTCGCCGCTGCCAACCGCCGGGCCGATGAAGCTGCCGTTCGGGGTCCATCTCCGGAAACAATCGCTCTTCAGAAACAGGTGGCCGATCTCGAGCGTCAAGTCGCCATCCTGACGGAAGAGCGAAACCGCCTCCGCATGCTGGAAGACGTCGTCGAGCCCCTCCGGACTGCCAATCGGGAATTGGTCCACAGATCGAAACTTCAGCGTAAGTGCCTCTTCTCCTCTTGTGTTGTGACCCAGTCGCTTACAGTCTTTATATTCTTGTCGCTCCGCAGTCCAACAGCTGGAACAGCTGAAGCAGCAGTCCGCTAAAATTCCTGACATGTCCCGAGAACTTACGCACCTTCGTACCCGACTCCGCCAGGTGTCCCAAGACCTGGATAAAGTGCGGGACAACCGAGACCACTTGCGCGACTCCCACGCCCAGGCCCTTCGCCAAATCTCGGATCTGGAGCGGCAGCTGCAGGAAACTACTTCCCGGCAACAGGAGTTGCGGTCTGAGCTATACCAGGCCCGCCAAGAAAATTCCGACGCCCATGCTATACTGGCTCGGGCGGACCGTGTTTGCCATGCCATGCTGGATAAAGAGGATCGTTTTAGGTCCTTGTTGTGTGAACTTCAAGACCAGCTCGAGACGACTCGGAGCCAGGCCGCTCCCCTTTTGCAAGCTCCTCTCAATGTACGGGAATCCGTCTTGTCTGTCTTGGGGATGGTGGATCAGTGGAAAACTTCTCCGCCGAACTCAACCCCGTTGCCCGCTGCAGCAGAGTCGGAACCTGAGGAACTTCCTGCCGGCTCTGACTCGCCCCTTGCCGGTTCAAACTCTTCGTCCGCCTCGGTAGGATCGAGGGGCCAAAAACGCCCAGCCGGCTCTAGCCCCCTTTTGGCCGGTGCTAACCCGCCTAAGAAGAGGAAGCAGAGCGAATCCCCACCCTCGCGCCAATGTCCTCCGGACAAGTCGGACGACGGGGAAGAGCTCGGGTCGGAAAGCGATGACAGCTTGTTCGCGAAACGGTCCCCTCTTGCATCTCCTCAATACACCCCCGGTAGAACTGGTCTCATCCCCGGTTCTAGCTCTGAAGAGGACTCGGAATCCGATGCGGCCGCGCCTCCATCCGGGTCTGCGGCCGCGTCGCCTGATTCTTCCTCGGACTCGGGGTCATCCTCCCCTTCGTGTATCTATGATGATGACGAAGAAGACGAGGATTACGAGGCCCAGCAAGTCAGTGTTGCGTTATCCCGCTCTCGCGCGGATACCCGTCGCCGCCTTTCCAGTTCCGGTGGGCGAACGACGGGTCAAATGGAATCCGATCAGATTATCGATCTGCAGACTCCGCCGCCGGCAGGTTTTGGCTCCGGGGAACATGAGCCGTCCGATCCATCCTTGCCTCCCGGCATCGTCGACTCCCCGGCCGCTCCGGTCGCCCGTAACTCTAGTTCCAACGGAGTGGCCGAGGAGAAAGTGGAAGAAGACAACGACGAGGACATCCCTGATCAGTGGTTGACTCCCCCCGACCTGAGTGATTCAGGATCACCTCTCTCCCAGACTCCGGCCAGAAAACGGCGATCAGCCCCGGCCGGGTCACGTCCCAAACGTCGACCCCCCCGACCGGCAGCCAAACCTAAGATCCGGAAGAGTGCTCTACCCCCTGCGCCCTCTTTTCCCAAACTTCCGCTTCTGTGGTTACCGGGCGGGCGCTTCCCCAGTGGGGCGGATCGGTCCGCCATCCTACCTTGGCCAGTCGAGCAGCTGAGAAACACCAGTCTCGCTGATATCTCCAGTTCCCAGCTCGCTCACTCCCTATCCCGTCCACCTCTCTGGTTGTTCCCTCGATCCCACAAGACGCCTTCATTAGAGACTTGGAATCCTGACCTGATGGGGTCGGGCGCCATCGACGCACTCATGAAGACCAAACCTTGGAAAATCCTGAACACCAAGATGCCGGATATGGGACTTCCATCCAGCCCATGGTTCACGGAATTCAAGGCGAGATTTCATGATTTCACTGTGGCTCATGCTTGGGCCATCTGGGAGTCTACCCACTTCCTGTACATCTCTGCAGAGGACAAGCGAGTGGACGAATCTCTCCGCAGGTACTCCCTTGCCCGTAAGAATCGTCGGGGGCGAGCTTCCGAGGCGTGGGTCCGTCTGTGTACGTTCATCATGGAGGGTATCCGGGATGGTAACTGTGACTTGGACCTGTTTCTCTTCCCGTTCATGCTCCATCTACCAAACCGTAGGTGCGGAAATGCAGCGGAAGGAGGGACGTGGTATCCCGGCCTGGGTGCGCTGGATCAGACTACCTCCCTTTCCGAATCTCTGGAGGCCATTGACCAGCAAGATCCTTGGCGCAATCAGTACCGCGCACGGCCCTCCGACCACCCTGGACTTCAGGTGACTCGGCTCCACGGCAAGTACAGTCATCCACGGGGATGAGCAATCGGGCTTGCTTTAATTCTTTTATTTCTCTCGTTTCTCTTTTAATATATCCATCCGTTCCTCTTTCGTTCCCACTCCAAACATTTACTGTTGACTACTAACCGTGGTTAGTCTCGTCCAGCCTGCTTGGGGATCCGCCTAGAGGGACCTTTTATTGCCGCAGGGCAATTCTTGGTCCGATCGGGCGTGAACGTCCTGTTCCCAGTCACGGTCGCCATATTCCTCTTCCACGGGACGGCTGGATCCGGGTGAGGGGTCCTCGTATCTAGCGGCCGGTTTAATTATCTCCGATAGCCTATTCATCTCCGCCAATCCGTCTAACAACACTGGATCTGAAACGGTGAGACCGATCTGATCTCGCATGGCCAAGGTGGCCAGATGGTCTGCGCTGTTATTCCACTCTCGCTTGACGTGCAGCAATTCGTGCTCCGGCCATCTCCGCAAGGCGGACATAACCCGATCATTTAACAATCTCAGCCGAGGCGCCTTGCAATCTATCTCTCCTGTGATTTGCCGGATCACCAGGTTGGAATCACCACATATGATGATCCGCCCCTGTGTCCGGCCAGCCAACAGATCTAGGCAAAGCAACAGCCCTCTATACTCCGCTTCGTTCACCGTAATGCCAGGCGTGAAATCCGAGGCGGCCGCGACCACTTTCCATTCGGGCAGCTTCCACACAATGGCACTATAGGCCCCGACCCCTTTCTTTACACTCGCCGACCCGTCAAAACTCAAAACCATTAGTTCCTCCGTGGGTCCCACTGTTGGCGGCGGTAATACGATAGTTTGTCGAGGCTGCTTCCGAGGCGCGATCGCTATCAGTGCTTCCTCCACTTCTGCCCTGGGGGTAATGCTGGCAGCCAGTGTGCCCAGTATTTCCTCTTCCCCTTTAGTACACTTAATCACTTCGAGGGACCACTGAGACAGCAGAGCCGCCCATCTCCCCAGCCGGCCGTCAATTCCATTCGCCGTCAGGAGCCACGATAGGGTCGACCGTCTAGATAGTACTTTGATAGGCCGAGACACCAGCATAGTATAACACACATCCAAGATCCGCAATAGAGCCAAAACTTCTTTATCCACCAATCCGTAATTGACTTCATTAGCCTTCAGGGTCCGGCTGGTGAATGTCACGGGACAGTACACTCCGTCATGATCTTGCACGAGAGCGGCCGAGATGGCCCACTTGTTAGCGTAGATGATGACCACCGGAGTCTTATTAACATCGAAATGTTTCAGGACCGGTGTGGTCGCCATCTTCGCTTTTAACATACCAAAGGCCACCATCGCTCGGGTCATGTGGTCGTCCGGGCCGGCCGCGCCGGGGTCCGGCGGCCGGCCGCTTGTCTGGGCGGAAAAGGGCGCCTTCTCATTGGCTGAAATAACTGAAAAGGGCGGCATCTCATTGGCTGATATTGCCGGCCCGGCTTGCGTCTCCGCTTGCCTATCCTGCTCTCTCAGCTTATGGTAATCCACCTCCCGCAACTCATACAAGACCGCCGCATAGACTGCAAAATCCTCGATGAACCGACTGTAATAATTCAGGCTGCCCAAAAAGGATTGCATAGCCTTTAGGGATCGCGGGAAAGGCAGATTACTCAAGGACTCCAAATCCTTCGGATTAGCCTCCAATCCGGCAATCGAAACCTGATGACCCAAATAGGTCACCTTAGTCTTTCCCCAGAAACTCTTAACCACGCTAATCGAAAGATTCCACTTTTCACACGTAATCATCAACTTCTCCACTTTGTCACACAGTAAATCCCAGGTAGTTGCCGTAACAAGAATGTCATCAATGTAAGACCGCCGCCCCAAAACTGAAGGTTTTGGGTCGGGGTCCGGGTCACCTTCGGTGAACACATCTCCGACCAGAGCCGGATCTTGATCCGCCTTGATCTTGAAGTGTCCATACAGCGCGTTATCTATCAGCCGTTGATAAATCTGCGGGGCATTCTTCAGACCGAACGGCATCCGGTTCCACTCGAACAACCCGAAGGGCGTCACGAACGCAGAGATCTCCCGTGCACGATCGGTCATAGAGACCACCCAGAATCCACTGGCCATGTCCAATGAGCAATACCACAAAACTTTATCCAGGTCCTCCAGCAAATCATTTATCAACGGCATCGGATAGACCATCAGCTTAGTCAGCCGGTTCACCAGCCGGTAGTCAATACACAACCTTATATCCACCCCATTCTTCTTGATAATAATTACAATGGGCGAAGCCCAGGGCGAGGTGGATGGCTGAATTATCTTGTGTAGGAAAATTAACTTAGCGCTCTTGTCGTCCTTACAGACGCGGACGTGTTTGTGCCGGTGATAGCCTTCAAGCAGTCCAATGAGTAGCTCCAACTGCAGCCGATCAGAGCTGTCAGGTGGTGTTGATTTATGCGTGCAACTTGACTGTTCAAGTTGCAGGTTGTCTACGCAGGTTGCCTTTACCTGAGCGTCCTATGTTACTGTCTCTATTTAGAGTTTTTAGAAAAGTGTATTAATATAAAAGGTTACTAAAATAAATCAGTATCGACTTTTTCTGTAACCTAAATGTTACGTAATGATGTCCTGTCGTAATTATCGCAAAATAACCTGGAATTTCACATTTCACTGAATGGGTACAAAATTCCAACATTCCTTCCGAGAAATACCGGGACATCTCTCCATGCACATATGCATCGGGTCCCCGCTAACCGTTCATCCACAATAGCGCAATGACCCACATGAGACTTCTCAATCATCAAATTAGCCCAATCTGCTCTCGCAATTCTGCAATCCTTGGCGCACTCAATGTCTTGGTTAACAGGTCGGCAACCATGTCTGCTGTAGATACATGCTCGGGCCGCATCTTGCCCTTCTTGGTGTAATCTTTGATAAACTTTAATTTTATATCCACATGCTTCGAACTTGACGCACTCGCTTCGTTCTGTAATTGCTTGATCGCAGCTTGGTTGTCGATCTTGAGTACGATCGGAATCCTTGAAATTACTCCAATTTCATTCAACAATTCCTTGATTCCAAGTGCCTGCCTGCCTCCGACTGCAGCGGCCACAAATTCCGCTTCGGCAGTGGACAGGGCAACGGCACCCTGCTTCTTGCAATTCCAGCTTGCAATCATTCCATTGATAAAAATCACCGTTGCGCTTATGCTCTTCCTGTCTTCCTTGTCAGCGGCAAAGTCCGCATCGCTGTAGCTTACAATACGTATTGGTGAAACTTCACCCTCATCGTGTTTCAACTTCAATTTCAGCGTCTTGGTCCCCTTTAGGTAGCGTGCAATCCGCTTCGCCATCTGGTAATCCAGCAAACTGGGCGCATGGGTGTGACGCGTCGCTCGGTGCACCGCAAAAGCAATATCGGGACGGGTGCACCGAGATATCCACAACAAACTTCCGACAAGCGATTGGAAATCTTTAATTGTCGGGACACTCCCGTCGAACTTCACCGGTAACTTTAGGCTTGCCGGTCCTGACAGCGTTTCTTCGAGAACTGGAGTCTTGACAGCGTTTGCATTCTGCAATCCATGCTTCTCCAACATTTCTTCAATGGTACTTTGTTGGTCGATGCAATACTCCTGTTCATCTCCTCCTTCGATTCTCATGCCTAGGAATTTCTCGACATTCCCTAGGTCTTTGAGTTCCAAAACACCCATTTTCTCGAAAAATTCATCCACGATAATTTGTTTTGTTGCGGTGACCAACAGGTCATCCACATAAACTCCCACCAGAATCGTATCTCCATCAGTAAATCGCACGAAAACGCAGGTATCCGTCAAACATTGCTTGAAACCCATATTTAACAATGTTTTCCGCAATAGCTCGTACCAAAGTCGCCCAGCTTGCTTTAAACCGTATAGATTTCTTTCCAGCTTTAGCACCAAATCTTTCGTGCTTTCCACGCCCAAATCTTCGAGTTTCTCACCACTTATCTCCATACCTTTAGGTATCTGTAAATGTATCTCGAAGTCTCCTTCGGTTGGTGCCTTTGGGTAGGCACTGGGCACATCACCGTGCCGCGCCGGCACCCCCCAAATCTTTGCCAAAATCAAGATAATTTTCACGTTACTTAGTTCCATAACCGTAGAAAATGTCATGAAATAATCTTCACCGAGAACCTGTTTATCTCCACGCGCAACAAGACGCGCCTTGTACCGCTCAACCCTGCCATCAGCTTTCATTTTGGTTTTATAAACCCATTTAGTTGGCAGGGGCTTTTTTAGCGGGTTACGTCTGACAATCTTCCAGGTCCCCAACTCTTCCAATGACCTCAATTCCTCTTGCTCTGCAGCCCTCCATTTTTCTGATTGAGGACCGCTATGAGCCTCCGAATAGGTAGAAGGGTCTTCAATTTTTACGACCGTGTCATCGACCTCACTGGAATTATCCATCACCGCGAAAGCAAACAACAAATTTTCACTGATATCTCCGAGATTTGGTGCCACTTCGTTTGTCTCCACTTGCCTTGAATTTTCTTTTCCACTTTTCTTTTGTTCTGCAGCCAACGCTGCTGCCTTGTAAGTCTTTTTCTTCGCCCTGTTTGACTTCCTCGGCGTCGATTGTTTCTTGGAATTCTTCCGTTTACTTTCTTCAGGCTCGTAATCCCCGGGACTCTCTTGAGCAGCCTTTTCTTCTTGCTCTTCGACTCCTTCCTTGCGTGGTACGCTTTCTTCGGGGTCTTCACTCGTCTCGCCTTGTAGTAGTCGTGATATTTTTTCGTTTGCATCGTCACTCAGTGTTTCGATCTGAGTGACGTGTCGGGTGGTGGTTACCACCCGGTCTTTCAGAAGTAGAACTTTGAACCCTTTGGTTTCATCGTTCCTTCCAAGTATCAACGCCCGTTCGGCGTGCTTGGCCAGTGATTTTTTGCGCGGGTCTCTCCATACCATGCATGGAGACCCGAAAACAACGATGTCACTCACAACGGTAGGCTTTCCAGTCAACATTTGGATCGGAGGTGCCCCGCCTGGATTCGAACGAGTCGGACTGCGGTTGAGTATATACGTCGCATACTCAGCCGCTTCTGACCAAAACATCAGGGGCACTCCCGATCCAAAAATCATGCACCGAACCATATTAAATATAGTTCGGTTCATGCGTTCGGCCTTGCCATTGGATGCTGGGGTACCCGCTTCGGTAATTTGCCGGCGTACCCCCGTCCGTTTGCAGAAAAGATCAACGGTCTTAAATTCTCCACCGCCATCCGTGCGCAGCACGTGAATCCGGCAATTAAATTCTTTCTCAAACCAACAAAGAAAATGCTCGAACATTTTTGCTGCGCGGTCTTTTGACCGTGCAGCAAAAACTCGTACATAGTTCGAAAAATGATCAACAAATACCACCAGGTATCTGTTGCCACGTCTGTCTCTTGGGGTGATTGGGCCTTTAAGGTCGCTGCATATCACCCCGCCAACTCTTTCTATCGGATAATTTCTTCCGGAGTCCTTTTTAGGTTGTCGGGACCTTTGACCTTTGCCTTCGGCACAGGTCAAGCAGTTTGGCCGAGCATGGTCAATGATTTTAATGCCTGACCTGGGGTCCTTGGCAAGTTTTTCAACCGCATCGTAGGCAAGGTGTCCCAACCTTGTATGAAAGTGGTGCAGGGTCCCTTCCTGCACGTCGTCTGCCCCTTCTTGTGATGCTGCATTCATCACCATACTCGAAAATTCCGTATTTAAATTTGTTTGTCTGTTTGCATGCAATTTTGCAACAAAAACAGAACCACACACTTCAATTGGAAACAGAACTTTGTTGTTTAAAATCAATTCCATTTTCTCTCCATTATCTCTCAACATGCATCCTTTCTTACGCAAGCAACCAAGCGAAATTAGGTTCTTGGCTAACTTCGGAGCGAAAAATACTTCGGAGAGTGTGATCGTGGTCTTGACATTTGCGTTTGCTATTCCCTGTAACGTGATTTTCCCGACTTTCGTTACTTGTAAACTTCCGCCGTCAGGAAGCGTTAATGCGTCCGCATCTGTACACTCCTTCACGTCTTCTAGCAAACCTTCATCAGAGACTAAGTGCCTGCTGGCACCACTGTCAATAATCCAAAGATTTTCGTCTTTATTCAGCGAGGCGTTAGAATTTCCACTTGTTTTACGGTTTGTTTCACCCGTAGACAGAGCGAATCGCTGCTCTGACATGCGATTTCCACCTCTGCTTTTTCGATCGTTCCCTTTAAAACTGCGGCGATGGCTCTGCCGCGGACAATCCTTCTTGATGTGGCCTTCATTTCCACAGGCATAACAGACTCTTCTCTGCCCACTTTCATCCACAGCATTAGCGTAAATTTTCGCGGGTTTCTTGGGCTTCTGAGCTTCGTCGTCAATCTCTTGGGCCCATGCCACAAGTTCTTGAGCGTGCTGTATGTAGTCTTGCCTTTGTGGATTGTAGCGCACGAAGAGAGCAAGCTTGAGCCTTGGAGCAGCGTATTTCACGATATTCTCAACGATTAGCCGCTCGCTCGACTCACTCTCCTTGGCTAACGCCACCAAGTACAAAAAATGCTCCGTCCACGTCCTTTTCGGATCTTTTTCAGCCGCAAAAAGAGACGCAGCTTGGTGATGGGTGATGTGCACCTTGAAAGCCGTCAACAATTGTTCCAATACGAAATAAAGCGTGGAGTTGAGTTGCCACCAGGTTCCAATGTTCGCCTGGTAGTAACTCAACGCCACTCCTTCTAAGTGTTCACCGAGCTTATTAACCTTTAGCCGCTCGTTCCAGGCAAAACCACACGAAAGCTCGGCAATTTCAATAGCTTCAATGAACAGGTAGGCCCATTGCCTAAAACCTGAACCAAGCCCAGGGTAAAGTTCACACCCCGAAAATTTCTGTATCGTGAGCTTCGGTATTTTGACACCACTCACTACCCCTGTCGGGTGACCAAACATGTTTACTTGTGGGGCCATGCCCCCCGCCATGCCTTGCGGTCCCATTTCTGGCGGTTGAACTGGTGGAACATCACCTACACCGCCACGCATAGCCTCACGCGCCGCGGCTTCTTCGGCGCCTAAATCATTTAGCGTCATTTTCATGCCAAATGGGCCATGATTTTTCAATGTGTCTCGAAAGACACTGGCATACTCCGAGCTCTTATTCGAGCCGGGAGACGTACTGGGAGCTGATCCAGTGGACCTAGCCTCCTCGACAGCTTCGAGCCGTCTGTCCATCTTTTTCAGATACTCCAAAATAAGATCCATTTCAGGCTTCGACTTTTCACCCTTTTCTTCTTCCATATTCCACGGGAAACAACTAAAAAACGAGATTCAAAACTTGTTTCGTCACGAAAGAGCGTCAACCAGTTTATCAACAGTATTCAAATCCACTGTAATCGAAAAAATGCTCCACTTATCCACGACATCTTGCGAAAGTGCGAAAAAATCAAATTTGCGAAAATAATCAGAAACACTCGGTTAAGGCCCGTGGAAACTTGGGCTCATAACCTGTAGGAAAATTAACTCAGCACTCTTGTCGCCCTTACAGACGCGAACGTGTTTGTGCCGGTGAGAGCCTTCAAACAGTCCAATGAGTAGCTCCAACTGCAGCCGATCAGAGCTGTCAGGCGGTGTCGATTTATGCGTGCAACTTGACTGTTCAAGTTGCAGGTTCTCTACGCAGGTGCCTTTACCTTAGCGTCCTGTGTTACTGTCTCTATTTAGAGTTTTTAGAAAAGTGTATTAATATAAAAGGTTACTAAAATAAATCAGTATCTACTTTTTCTGTAACCTAAATGTTACGTAATGATGTCCTGTCGTAATTATCGTAAAATAACCTGGAATTTCGTTCTTCACACATTTCACTAAATGGGTACAAATTTCCAACA
>MIQA02008048.1:0-14310 GCA_001887855.2 Sclerospora graminicola | reverse complement strand
GATCACCACCATTTCTCCCACGTCTAGCACTCGCAAGCTTGGGGATTCTTCCATCACATAACACTTAACGAAAAAACGACTACGTATTGACTGGTAGAGTGTATATTTGGGATGTTTAGTGCTTGAGTGAGACGAGACAACATGTACTTTTCTGGCGCTGTCAATAGCCACGTTTATGACGTTGTGCGATCTCGTTTATGTACACCTGCTCCGGTTTGCCTGCTCCTTAGCAACTCCCCATTGTGTTACGGAAACGTACGAATTGGCTTCACTGCTGCCATCAGTTTTCAAATTTCCGGCTATATCCACCTCAGAAAATCTGTATCGATAAATAAGATGCATGTCCTCTTCGTCGTTCTCGCCCTCGCCATCTCCGCGAACAATTTTGCTCGATCGACCTCCACGGTTACTGAAAAGTCCGATCCGAAGACGAATACTAGTACTTTGGAGGAGGAAAGGGGGAGAGAAGTGTTTAAACTGCTTGGGAAAGAAATACAAGTAGCGCTGCAAGAACCAGTGAAGATGATAGTGGAGACACAACAAAAACCGATTTCGACATTGGAGCATGAAATAAGGCCAGAACCTATGGAACCCCCTCCAAAAACAATTACGCTGCTTGGGAAAACAATACCAGTGGCAGACCCTATGGAACCCATACCAGTGCCAGACCCTATGGAACCCCCTCCAAAAACAATTACGCTGCTTGGGAAAACAATACCAGTGCCAGACCATATGGAACCCATACCAGTGCCAGCGTCTGTACACCCGAAAGAAGTGGATCACAGTGTAGGAGGTATGAAAGGGAAGAAAAGGTTTGAAGCAAGGGGTCGGGCGATTCAAATTAGACAGGGATGGAGACCTAAACTATCAGACTTGATTAGAGTGTGGCATATTGATGCCACCCAACTTGAAGAAAGAAAGAGAGAGATTTCTTTACATCTACAAAGGAAGTTGGAGATTTCGAGACATATGCTGCCTCACAGTCTTCATTTTTCAGATGACGAAGTGGATTGTATGGCTATAGGAAGCATTTTCTTCGAGCGGAAGTTGGACGTATTGCCGGAACCTCCAAGAGGGGATCGGAAACTGCTCAAAAACCAACTGAAGAAGTTTAATGACAGTCGTCTCAAACTGCTTGGAGTAGAGCGGGCAAAATTGAATAAAAGGGCGTTTGACATGTGGCGCAACGCATTGGACGTACCGCACAATAAAAAAATTGTATATATGGCGCTTGGAAAGGAATTTTACGATTCGCTACATCCTAGGTCGTAGGTCGCTGAAACGAAGGTTTTCTTCAATAAGGAGTGACCATGTCAAGCAAGGAAAAGACGCGAGCCCTCGACTTTCGCGACTGTAGAGTGCTTCGGAATCCCACGAAAGGAATCGACTGACGACTCGACTGCTATTATGGAATAGCTTTCTCGACATGATAGTTAATTAACGGTAATAAAATCAGCTCATTATTAGCACCAAGACATGCAGACACTTTTTTTTGTGCCATCAAGTTAGGTAGAATGTATAGATACGATAGACGATTACAGTCAAAGCTGTTTGTTCGTTTACGCATCACCGGCGTATTCCAACCTTCCAGGTGCTCTTTCAGGTACTGTACTTGTGGAGCCTTGCCATCAGACGACGCGGCCAGCCCTTGGAAGTCCATTTGATCGAGAAGCTGCATCTTTTGCAGTCAGTTTGGATACACTTCGTACTTCTCAAACCGCGAAACAGATCCACGGTACTTGTCGGCCACTAGTCCAAGATAAGGCTTGAGCTTTTGCTAGGTCATCCGTCTTTTGAACTGGAGAAATTCGTGACTGCCTTGCAGACGTCGACATCTTGAGTCATTTCGGTATCCACCGTAGACGACAGCATCGAAATTCTCGAGCCCCCATAGCCTGAATATCTAACACATCGATCACGAAGCGTGCTTCTGTAGGAAAATTAACTTAGCACTCTTGTCGCCTTTACAGACGCGAACGTGCTTGTGCCGTGTGAGAGCCTTCAAACAGTTCAATGAGTAGCTCCAACTGCAGCCGATCAGAGCTGTCAGGTGGCGTCAATTTATGCGTGCAACTTGACTGTTCAAGTCACAGATCCTCCACGCAGGTGCCTTTACCTTAGCGTCCTATGTTACTGTCTCGATTTAGAGTTTTTAGAAAAGTGTATTAATATAAAAGGTTACTAAAATAAATCAGTATCGACCTTTTCTGTAACCTAAATGTTACGTAACGGTGTCCTGTCGTAATTATCGCAAAATAACCTGGAATTTCATACTTCACACATTTCACTAAATGGGTACAAAATTCCAACACTCCTTCCGAGAAATACCGGGACACCTCTCCATGCACATATGCATCGGGTCCTCGTTAACCGTTCATCCACAATAGCGTAATGACCCACATGAGACTTCTCAACCATCAATTTAGTCCAATTTGTTCTCGTAGTTCTGCAATCCTTGGCGCACTCAATGTCTTGGTTAAGAGGTCAGCAACCATGTCTGCTGTGGATACATGTTCGGGCCGCATCTTGCCCTTCTTGGTATAATCTTTGATAAATTTTAACTTTATATCCACATGCTTCGAGCTTGACGCACTTGCTTCGTTCTGTAACTGCTTGATTGCAGCTTGGTTGTCGATCTTGAGCACGATCGGAATTCTTGAAATCACTCCAATTTCATTTAACAATTCCTTGATTCCAAGTGCCTGCCTGCCTCCGACTGCAGCGGCCACAAATTCCGCTTCGGCAGTGGACAGTGCAACGGCACCCTGCTTCTTGCAGTTCCAACTTGCAATCATCCCATTTATGAAAATCACCGTTGCGCTTATGCTCTTCCTGTCCTCCTTATCAGCGGCAAAGTCCGCATCACTGTAACTTACGATGCGTATCGGTGAGGGTTCACCTTCATCGTGCTTCAATTTCAGTTTCAGTGTCTTGGTTCCCTTTAAGTAGCGTGCAATGCGCTTCGCCATCTGGTAATCCAGTAAACTGGGCGCATGCGTGTGTCGTGTCGCTCGGTGCACCGCAAAAGCAATATCGGGACGGGTGCACCGGGATATCCACAACAAACTTCCGACAAGAGATTGAAAGTCTTTTATTGTCGGGACACTCCCGTCAAACTTCACCGGTAACTTTAGGTTTGCCGGCCCTAACAATGTTTCTTCGAGAACTGGGGTCTTGACAGCATTTGCATCCTGCAATCCATGTTTCTCCAACATTTCCTCAATGGTACTTTGCTGGTCGATGCAATACTCCTGTTCATTTCCTCCTTCGATTCGCATGCCTAGAAATTTTTCGACCTTTCCTAGGTCTTTGAGTTCCAAAACACTCATTTTCTCGAAAAATTCATCCACGAAAATTTGTTTTGTTGCGGTGACCAACAGGTCATCCACATATACCCCCACCAGAATCGTATCTCCATCAGTAAATCGCACGAAAACGCAGGTATCCGTCAAGCATTGCTTGAAGCCCATACCGACCAGTGTCTTCCGCAATAGCTCGTACCAAAGTCGTCCAGCTTGCTTCAAACCGTATAGGTTTCTTTCCAACTTAAGCACCAAATCTTTCGTGCTTTCCACGCCCAAATCTTCGAGTTTTTCAACGCTGATCTCCATACCTTTAGGTATCTGTAAATGTATCTCGCACTCTCCTTCGGTTGGTGCCTTTGGGTAGGCGCTGGGCACATCACCGTGCCGCGCCGGCACCCCCCAAATCTTTGCCAAAATCAAGATAATTTTTACATTGCTTAATTCCATGACCGTAGAGAACGTCATGAAATAGTCTTCACCAAAGACCTGCTTATCTCCACGAGCAACAAGACGCGCTTTGTACCGCTCAACCCTGCCATCAGCTTTCAGTTTGGTTTTATAAACCCATTTGGTTGGCAGGGGCTTTTTTAGAGGGTTGCGTCTGATGACCTTCCAGGTCCCCAACTTTTCCAGCGACCTTAATTCCTCTTGCTCTGCAGCCCTCCATATTTCTGATTGGGGCCCGTTATGGGCCTCAGAATAGGTAGAGGGGTCTTCGATTTTTACGGCCGTGTCGTCGACCTCACTGGAATTATCCACAACTGCGAAAGCAAACAGCAAATTTCCACTTCCACCTCCGACATTCGGTGCCACTTCGTTTGCCTCCACTTGACTTGAATTTCTTTTTTCACTTTCTTCTTGTTCTGCAGCCAACGCTGCTGCCTTGTAAGTCTTTTTCTTTGCCCTGCTTGACTTTCTCGGCGTGGATTGTTTCTTGGAGTTCTTTTGTTTACTTTCTTGAGGCTCGCAATCCCCGAGACTTTCTTGAGCAGCCCTTTTTCCTTGCTCTTCAACCCCTTCCTGGCGTGGCACGCTCTCTTCGGGGTCTTCACTTATCTCGCCCTGTAGTAGCCGTGATATTTTCTTGTTTGCATCATCACTCAGTGTCTCGATCTGGGTAACGTGTCGGGTGGTGGTTACCACCCGGTCTTTCAGGAGTAGAGCTTTGAACCCTTTGGTCTCATCGTTCCTGCCGAGTATTAACGCCCGTTCGGCATGCTTATCCAGTGATTTTTTCCGCGGGTCTCTCCATACCATGCATGGAGACCCGAAAACAACAATGTCACTTACAACGGTAGGTTTTCCAGTCAGCATTTGGATCGGGGGTGCCCCGCCTGGGTTCGAACGAGTCGGACTGCGGTTGAGTATATACGTCGCATACTCAGCCGCTTCTGACCAAAACATCAGGGGCACTCCCGATCCAAAAATCATGCACCGAACCATATTAAATATAGTTCGGTTCATGCGTTCGGCCTTGCCATTGGATGCTGGGGTACCCGCTTCGGTAATTTGCCGGCGTACCCCCGTCCGTTTGCAGAAAAGATCAACGGTCTTAAATTCTCCACCGCCATCCGTGCGCAGCACGTGAATCCGGCAATTAAATTCTTTCTCAAACCAACAAAGAAAATGCTCGAACATTTTTGCTGCGCGGTCTTTTGACCGTGCAGCAAAAACTCGCACATAGTTCGAAAAATGATCAACAAATACCACCAGGTATCTGTTGCCACGTCTGTCTCTTGGGGTGATTGGACTTTAAGGTCGCTGCATATCACCCCGCCAACTCTTTCGATGGGAGAATTTCTTCCGGAGTCCTTTTTAGGTTGTCGGGATCTTTGACCTATGCCTTCGGCACAAGTCAAGCAGTTTGGCCGAGCATGGTCGATGATTTTAATACCTGACCTGGGGTCCTTGGCAAGTTTCTCAACCGCATCGTAGACAAGATGCCCCAACCTTGCATGAAAGTGGTGCAGGGTCCCTTCCTGCACGTCGTCTGCACCTTCTTGTGAGGCTGCATTCATCACCATGCTCGAAAATTCCGTCTTTAAATTTGTTTCTCTGTTTGCATGCAATTTTGCAACAAAAACAGAACCACACACTTCAATTGGAAACAGAACTTTGTTGTTTAAAATCAATTCCATTTTTTCTCCATTATCTCTCAACATGCACCCTTTCTTACGCAAGCAACCAAGCGAAATTAGGTTCTTGGCTAACTTCGGAGCGAAAAATACTTCGGAGAGCGTGATCGTGGTCTTGACATTTGCGTTTGCCATTCCCTGTAACGTAACTTTCCCGACTTTCGTTACTTGTAAACTTCCGCCGTCAGGAAGCGTTAATGCGTCCGCATCTGTACACTCCTTCGCATCTTCAAGCAAACCTTCATCAGAGACTAAGGGCCTGCTGGCACCACTGTCAATGATCCAAAAGTCTTCGTCTTTATTCAGCGAGACGCTAGAATTTTCACTTGTTCTACGGTCTGTTTCACCCGTAGACAGAGCGAATCGCTGCACTGACATGCGATTTCCACCTCTGCTTTTTCGATCGTTCCCTTTAAAACTGCGGCGATGGCTCTGCCGCGGACAATCTTTCTTGATGTGGCCTTCATTTCCACAGGCATAACAGACTCTTCTCTGCCCACTTTCACCCACAGCATTAGCGTAAATTTTCGCGGGTTTCTTGGGCTTCTGAGCTTCGTCGTCAATCTCTTGGGCCCATGCCACAAGTTCTTGAGCGTGCTGTATGTAGTCTTGCCTTTGTGGATTGTAGCGCACGAAGAGAGCAAGCTTGAGCCTTGGAGCAGCGTATTTCACGATATTCTCAACGATTAGCCGCTCGCTCGACTCACTCTCCTTGGCTAACGCCACCAAGTACAAAAAATGCTCCGTCCACGTCCTTTTCGGATCTTTTTCAGCCGCAAAAAGAGACGCAGCTTGGTGATGGGTGATGTGCACCTTGAAAGCCGTCAACAATTGTTCTAATACGAAATAAAGTGTGGAGTTGAGTTGCCACCAGGTTCCAATGTTCGCCTGGAAGTAACTCAACGCCACTCCTTCCAAGTGTTCACCGAGCTTGTTAACCTTTAGGCGCTCGTTCCAAGCGAACCCACACGAAAGCTCGGCAATTTCAATGGCTTCAATGAACAGGTAGGCCCATTGCCTAAAACCTGAACCAAGCCCAGGGTAAAGTTCACACCCCGAAAATTTCTGTATCGTGAGCTTCGGTATTTTAACACCACTCACAACCCCTGTTGGGTGACCAAACATGTTCACTTGTGGGGCCATACCCCCCGCCATGCCTTGCGGCCCCATTCCTGGCGGTTGAACCGGTGGAACGTCACCTACCCCGCCACGCATGGCCTCACGCGCCGCGGCTTCTTCGGCGCCTAAATCATTCAGCGTCATTTTCATGCCAAATGGGCCATGGTTTTTCAATGTGTCTCGAAAGACACTGGCATACTCCGAGCTCTTGTTCGATCCGGGGGACGTACTGGGAGCTGATCCAGTGGACCTAGCCTCCTCGACAGCTTGGAGCCGTCTGTCCATCTTTTTTAGATACTCCAAAATGAGATCCATTTCAGGGTTTGACTTTTCACCCTTTTCCTCTTCCATATTCCACGAAAATTAACTTAAAAACGAGATTCAAAAGTTGTTTCGTCACGAAAGAGCGTCAACTAGTTTATCCACAGTATTCAAATCCACTGTAATCGAAAAAATGCTCCACTTATCCACGACAACTTGCGAAAGTGCGAGAAAAAATTAAATTTGAGAAAAATAATCAGAAACACTCGGTTAAGGCCCGTGGAAACTTGGGCTCATAACCTGTAGGAAAATTAATTTAGCACTCTTGTCGCCTTTACAGGCGCGAACGTGCTTGTGCCGATGAGAGCCTTCAAACAGTTCAATGAGTAGCTCCAACTGCAGCCGATCAGAGCTGTCAGGTGGCGTTAGTTTATGCGTGCAACTTGACTGTATAAGTTGCAGATCCTCCACGCAGGTGCCTTTACCTTAGCGTCCTATGTTACTGTCTCGATTTAGAGTTTTTTGAAAAGTGTATTAATATAAAAGGTTACTAAAATAAATCAGTATCGACTTTTTCTGTAACCTAAATGTTACGTAACGGTGTCCTGTTGTAACTATCGCAAAATAACCTGGAATTTCATGTTTCACACATTTCATCAAATGGGTACAAAATTCCAACAGCTTCTCCGAAATTGATTTTCCCTGGTGGTGGAGCAGCCACCTTGGCATTTTCGAAGCACTATCTAGAAAATGTGAAGTGAATATAAACTCTATTTACAGTTAGATTGGACAAATACAGTAGTTATCCTAGAATCAGCATATTATCAATTTTGCCATAATTTGTCCAAATGAATACTTCCTCTGTCCAGAAATATAAGGCCGCGCCTACAGTTAAGCGTGTCCAGGAATATAAGGCCGATTTTGGTTTTAAGAGGGGGATCATGAGCCGCAGAAATAGACGCTCTTATTGGCTAAAAGTCGTCCCTATCTGCTAAGTCCCGTCCCAACACATGTGGCTCATGATCCGAGATGGGCTCATGAACCGAAATGGGGTAATGATCTCAAACACCTGTTTTAGCCGCGAAGTTAGGAAACACGAACGCGTTTACCAGGGTAAGATTTTTTTATTCTCTCGTGCATACCTAGTGCTTACTACGCATTTGTCAGTAGCTGTTCCAGCATTAACTTTGCCCGACGCAGCGCGTGTAACCGCTGTCAAACACCGGGTCTGGTGGTGTGACAAAACCAAGCCTAAAGGGGGAACCGACTTTAGACGGGAGTTTTCAGCCTGGAGACTGGACGTGCAACACGTATGCTGTGTTTGTGTACTATTTCAAAGCGAAGCTGGTGAATTAGCGATTTTTGTGTAGATGTTGTCATGTAATGGAAGCGACGATCCGAATGCAACATGTTAAAAGCTCCAAGACCGGATGCCTGAACAGGTTGGTGAGCACTCAAGATCTGAAGAAGGTGTGAAAGCTCTGATTACGTTGTTATCCTTGGACGAGAAACGCGATGGCGATGGAGGCGGCTTTAATAAAGGAACGGTGAGCACTTAACGTAATTTCGATCTTGCCTAGGCTTGCAAACGCTGTGACTCAATTGTTTACGTTTAGAGTTGCGTCGGCCAAGACCAAGGTTGGAGAAGATGGCTACGATGATTTCGTCATGAAGAAAAAGGTGCACCGTCGATAAAAAAACATCTCATTATGATGTGTTAATTTTATTTACAAATACTGGATATGAAGAAAAGAAAACATCCAAAGCTGATCGGGAGGCTGCTACACTCGCTCGTTAACACCAGTCTTACAGGTGCAATATTATTAGTTCTTCAGGTTGTAACATTTCTCATTATCTTATTTATTTTCAGCGCGCTATACCAGCGCTATAGTCGTGACAAGATAAAGCGACTGGACCAAAGCCCCGTTGATCGAGGTGGCGGTCGACGCGCCGGACTCGACGCCGTGGTCGTAGTATTCGCTCGGAGCGAGACCAAACCAGGTATGACAGGCGCTACAGGTAGATTTCGATCGGTTTGAAAAGTACCAAACAACACCGAAAATAATGCAACGCCGTAAAATGTGATGACCGTACAACCGAACCAAAACACGCAATTCCATGGATTCGGAAATGTTAATGAGCGAGAACGTGAGCATTGTTATCGATAGAGCAGCTTAATATTATTGCCGTATCCAGGGTATATTGCTAATGCTATTAGTGTACCTACTATAAATTACTCGTCATAATGTTTAATACATGTATCGCCAAGTATGAGATTAAAACCTGGGACATGATCCCGTTGGGAACGAAACAGATTTCACGGCGATTTTCAAAAATAGATGGTCGAATATTGGTGTCTCATGATCCCGTTAGGAATGCCTCTAAGTACGGTTTCGTTTACACCAAAGCTCAATTGGTTTCGTCAAATGTCCAAAATCGAATCAGCAATGACCAAAATTATTCGTCGAACCTGCTACAAATAATACCTCCTATAAAATATTTTATTTTCAAAATGGATGTGCATTAGATATCAATGACTTCTAGCACTCGCTGCTTGTTTGTACTATGTAATCAACATGGTTTCCGAGACTTAGCGTTAATTTGTACCCAGATGAGTTACGCAGTGAGATTGAAGCTGCCAAAGATGGACTTGTTGCGTCAGTCAGCATGAGATTTCTTTTAGAAAATTTATCCCGCGTCGCCAGAAGCTGCGAAGGACGCGGAAAAAAAAAGCTTTTGAGGTTCTGAGCGAGTTGGATGAGCTTTTGGCGACGAAGAAATATCTCGAGGTGGATGTCCGTTTATTCCACTCACATCCGTCTAGATGTATTCCAGTTGAGAGCTGAGAAGAACCTGACATTTTTTCCAGATGTCGTTGCTGTAAGTGTTTACTTAGTGAGCTCGCGACTTTCTCAACGACAGTCATCGCCTTTGGGACGATGGTTGCCCACTCAAGAAGGTAGTCTATTTTTTATTTGATAAATTGATGCAGATTTACTTCTACGAACCCTTGTTGCAACATTAAGCGAGAATCTTAATTCGATACGGGTACAAACAGATTCAAATGTGTTAAGAGCGGAATAGCTTTGTTACTGTCGACATCATGCATGCTTCAGAAGCCTGTTATACAACGCAAAGATTCGCCTTGGCTACGATTTGGTTGTCAACTTCATTAATATTTAATGTCACACGCAATTTGTGTAGCGACACCAAGAAGTACAAGAAGTGCAGTACTTCAACAGAGATTCTGGGCAGATGAAACAACTCATGCTCACTCATTGTGATGACAATGCAGAGCTGGGCATTTATCATGATAAACGTAAAAATATGACCTAATCACGACGTTGTTGTTGCGCTATGTATGCAGCAAGGGCAAGCAGTACCAGCACTTGCTTACGTACAAATTACATGAAGATCGGCAACATTAGCAAGTACTTGAAGTATTTTGGGAATGAGCTCCAAGATATTGCATAGCCTAAAAATTCAAGTTTAACGGTACCGCAGCAATGTCGACAACCGGGAGGATCGGTGTATACCCAACTGTAGAGTGAAGTGAGTGAGTCGAAGTTTAGATAACAGTTCGCAAATTCTCGGCATAGTCGTCATATTCCACTTTAGACTATGCAACGAGAGGCCTAAGGCGCGTTTCACTCATTTCAAGTGACCCATGAATTAAAAGTATTAACGTTAATATGATAAGGAACAGCCCAAGACAGCCCGCATCAATTGTTTGCACCACGCCACCGTTGGCATGAATGAAAGGTAACCAACGACGGTCATAAGCGGAGAGATTTGTTGGTTTAGGTCGGTTGGTTTTGATGAGATATATGCCCTTTGAAAATCTATTGTGATCGTTTATATAGTTTACTAAAAGGTGTCGAATAATTTTGGTCAGTGCTGATTCTATTTTGGACATTTGACGAAACCAATTGAGCTTTGGTGTATATATTCAAAGATACTCCGCTAAGGTCCGAATGTTGGTTCAATTAAAAGGCAAATAAGTGCGGTGGTTTGCGCGAGCGGCGCGACCAATTCCGCATCAACGCAGCATTTTTGGTCACTGCGACCACGACGACCGCTCGCGCCATATTTAATTGTGCCTACCCCCAGCTTGTGCGGGATCATGCCCAAAAATGACGTATCTAGCGCTGAAAAAGTCAAATTTTAGAGCCTTGGTCACACCGTTAGACAGCAGAACTATTACGCATTCTTAGAACATTTAAGCGAGTACCTTCTTGCTTTAGGCCGATGCCAAGATTTTGCGGTGCTTGCGGTGTTTCGAATCCGTCTGCGTCATTTTGAGAGCGCGGACCCCATGGAGTGTCCGACTTTAAAGACCATATCTCGAAACCGCTGAGCCGTTTTGAATAAAACAAAAACTCCTCCAATCAGCATGGATTAGCGATTCAAAACGTCCAATCAGCTAGCCTCAGACAACCCTTCCCTGCTAAAAGTGAATCTAAGAAAAAAAACGGTCTTATATTTCTGGACAGAGGAAGTAGTAATTAATACCGCCTTCTCCATCATAATAATTTGACTCGGGTCACAATTTTGACACTTCTTTCAAATAAAGAGTTCCCCATTCGCGAGCTGCAGGAAAATGTAGTATAGCGCGTAAGGTTCTCAACCTTGCTTGTAACAAATAGACATCGGTTAGTGTATCTAAATGTCCTCTTGTAGCGAAAGTGCGGTCCCTATCTAATAGTATACCGGGTCTCTGTCGAAATTATGTGTCAGTACTACTTAGTTGCCTCGCGTGTCAGTGCGAGGCGTGAGAGAGTCGCTTATGAGGTAAGTGCTCGAAGTATAGTTTACTCGACAAATATGAAAGGATGTCTTATGTAAAGATTAAGTGTAATTTTGGCTAAAATACTACTTAACCTAAATTCACACTATGTAAGAAACCACGATAATCTCGTTAAGTGGAATTTCATGTCAGTTTTCATCGAGAATAACATCATCCAAATTCCAACACTCCTTCCGAGGGTACCGGGGCTTCGTGCGCAAGACACATCAACTTCGACGTAAGGAGTACATGTCCAAAAGTAGCACGATAGACAGATAAACGTAATACACCATTTACTACAAACCAATTTGCTTGCAAAAATCTTCAATTCTCGGTGCATGTAGTATCCTTGTCAACAGATCCGCGCTTTATACAGTTCCACCCTGCTAAAATTCCGCTTATGAAAACCACACTTGCGCTGACACTTTTCCGATCATCACGGTCAGCTGCAAAGTCTGCATCGTTATAGTTCACAATTCGTAACGGCAGTTAACGTTCATTATCTCCACGTAGATGTAACTTTAACTCCTTGCTGCCCTTTAGGTATCGGGCTATTCTTTTCGCCACTTTAGAAAATCACCTAAACTTGGTGCGTGCGTGTGCCTCGTTGAACGATGCATGGTAAACGAGATATCCGGGTGAGAAACTCTTGAAATACACAACAAAGTTCCCACGCGAGACTGAAAATCTTTCACTGTAGGCATGTTTCCACGAGATGTACTGGGTAGTAATTCATTTAATTCATAACTTCCAAAGTCGAAATAGGCGCCCTTCCATCGTTTGCTTCCTTTAATCCATGTCTTTCTAGCATCTCTACAATAATCCCTTCTTGGTCTATGGTGTAGCCATTCACAGGGTCTCCTAATATTCTTATGCCGAGAAGCTTTTCCGCTTTACCCACGTAACATGTTAGCTGTTACAGGCTTACACTGTTTAAATTGAAAGTGAGAAAGCGTGCAATGGGTTAGGAACCAATGTAATTTTTTCCTCAATCGTTTAAGTAGGATAAACTTTGGTATGGAATATTTAGTTGGTTAAATGTCCCTTAATTATACTTCCTCCGGGGCAAAATAAACGCACGATCGGAATATAAAGGTGTCCAAAATTAACGCAGCAAATCTAAATTGATAGTATCGGATTATCATCTTAAACAAATATTCACTATAGGTGTTCACAATCAGAAGAGAGCGGGCGAACTATTGAAAACGTCACATAAAAAATTAGAAATTAAAGAAAAGAAAAAGAAAAAATTCAATAGAGTACCTTGGTCGGACCACAGCAGCTAGGACATCTTCTTAGCTTATATGTCTTGATGTAGTAATCTACTTGCCTCGTAGTATTGCTGAACGACAGCAAATGCATCCAAACAACGAAAAATGAACATCTATCACATTTACGCGCTTCCAGTGTTGAAAACTGGGATATTTACCGCCCGAACAACGGCATTAAGCTCGGACAACGCTATGCTGCGAAACGCTTGATCTGGCACTATTGAGGAGTAGAAACTTCGTCTTCAAACAGCACTGTTGCTGATACAATTATTGGCATGCTTTAGTACGTCGTGATTGCCATCTTGGACTAGGGCGGGGGTTTTCTTGTCGACCGCCCCTCGCTGTGTCCAGTCATTGCGACATAGCGTCGGTCCTAAGATGAGAATCAATGAGAAATATATATTAGCAGAAAGAGGTGTTCTAGTGCTTTCTTTTTACCCAATCCGTGTTTTCTAAAAACGTAATTTTGAACCAATTACGATGGATTTTGTGTATATGTTGCGTTTATTTTGCCCCGGAGGAAGTATATAATTAAAACGCGTGGCTGCAAGACGGTAGATCTAAGAGTGAATATATTATGAGTGATTTAGAGCTAATTACTATCATGAATCATAAACTAATCATACAAACATGTGGTATAAAACTGATGTAATAGTACTCTTACCATTAGATCCACTCTTGGATTCGGTATTTGAATCTGAATCGAATTTCCTTGTGGATTATAATAACTTATAATCCAATATTCATATTTAAGATTGCAAGGCTGAAAATAAGCTGTGATATTTCAACTTAAATATCTCTTATGTAATGGTGCCCCATTACATCACCCCCCATTCAAGGTGGTTGGCCAATAATAAATTTTAATATTGACCAATCAATGGAGGCACTATTTGGTCTAACATTTAAATGTTTACAAACCAATCATTACGATCAAGAATACTATGGTCGAGACACGCGGCGGCGCTATTAAGAGCTCTGGTAACTCCAAAACGAAGCCTCCGCCTCAACATCACATGCTGAGGTTCCGAACTCAAGCAATGACGCCGCTAAGGTAGGGTCAAGCGAAGACAAACCAAGAGAATCGTCGTCTCTGGTCGCTGTTGCTGCTACAGGGCATCCTGTACATTGACACCTGCCGAATGGCGGGTGGCGAAGAAGACATCTTTGATGTCCGGAGACAGTTCCGACTCTGAAGAGGAGGACGAGAAGTCACTGTCCACCACAAGACGTCTGGCGAGCGTAAACTCGCTGGAAATGCATCGCCTAAGAGCGATGCTGAGGCGGAGTCGACCGCTGTCGATTATGACAGCGATGACTCTTACAAGTAATGGAAGAGGAATCAAATCGCTTGTTCCCCCGATCCGAGTCGTTCGCCGTGTCGCGGTAATGTTGATTCGACGCGAGATGATAGAGCAGGCGATGCTCCGCCTGCC
>MIQA02008045.1:0-10426 GCA_001887855.2 Sclerospora graminicola | reverse complement strand
ACTATTTTCCCACCCACACGAATGACACCGTTTACTGTAATGGTGTGGAGATAATGTTTGGATTAGCAGGTGGAACTATCGCGTGATAATTTTACGTAAACATATATTTGGCTAAGAAGCTTAATGACGAAAACCAAAGCTAAAGTTCAACACTTCTATCGCTGGTCTTTTGCAGGAAAAATGGTGTAGATTATGCTCGTGACATGTTCTGACGATCCAAAGATTTCCCTCCGTATTTTCGATGGGAAAATCAAAGCACTGGAGCGATAGCGTAAGGCAGACCAACGAACACCAATTGGCGTTTGTTTTATTTTCTACGCTAGAAAACAGTACTGGAGGACAAGCCCCCTTTTCTCGATGATAACAACACATGGCCTAATCTCTCTGATGTCGAAGGCAAGGAATGTGACGAACGGAGAAATCCGATAGGAAATGGAGACACTGTATTTGGGACAAGAGGAGGAAGCTATGATTGTGTAAGTATTTGCGTAGAATGTGTTTACGATCATTGAAAAGAGTGACGCGATGCGCGAGTTTGTAGACAGGTTTCGTTAATTTGATTGTAACGAGTGAAAAGGTTGTAACAGGTTAAGAGGTTAGACTTGTAGTTCGTTTAGCAGCATTTGCCAAACAAAGAGTAAACCTAGTTCATAATTGTCGTCGTGCTTGCCACTATTTTGTCGACAGATGCTGCATCGCCATCCAATTATTATGTACAGTGAGTGTCCTTAGCATCTAGGTGCCAAGTGCGAGCAGCCCAGTCTAGCTATCGAATACGCTTAACGTCAAAGTTTACAAGCTCACCAATACCGCACACGTTTAATCCATCAAACTCGATAATTGACAAGACAGCCGCTTTACAAGAAATTTTTCTCAAAAACGTTATTATATGTGTGAAAACTTTGCTCCAGTGATTACCGCCAGACTTCCCACACGATCGCTTCCCGTCCCCCCCCGACAACAAAGGTACACACGAGAAAGTTGTCTATGCTCAAAAGTCAACGAAGTACATGTAATGTATGTACTGTAGCGGTAGGGCGCGGTATACACACGAGATGGAACATTACGTCACATAAAACAAAGGTATTTACTGGCAGCCAAAAGTGCCACTACTCGAGCTCTACCGCTACCTCTCGATTGTACTCAAGAATGAAACGAGATCTTGTCACGAGATCCACTTCCACTCGGGACGTGTACAAACAGCATCTGTTTTCTTCCCCGTAAATGAAAGCTGTAAGGTCCATTAACACACCTCGAGCGGGTCAAAAACATGGGATAGACTTTGGGCATTGCAATTCTCAGTTTATTCTTATCGTCTAGGCGACCGAGTGAAGGAATCCGAACGATGTCTGTCGGTTGCTCAATTGAGAGGATGGATGACGTTGGGCACGAAGTTGACACACAATAGTACATTGTCTACGAATCTAGCCGACAATTACTAGTACATGTAGTTGCATGTTCGGTTGACATCGAGAGCCCTGTTTTATTTCTTTACCTTCTCGAGTTTCTTTTTTTCCTTCTCGAACTTCTTGATTTCCATCTGGAGCTCTTCTAAGAATGATCTCATTAACGTTTTATCCTCCTTCGTTAACGTTGTACCCCCCTTGGCGATCTGAGCGGATGCCTTTTCGATAAACTTTCTTGGCGCTTCCTCGTTTCGACTCAATTGTTGAAGAAACTCGTTTTTCAAAGCTGCGGCATCACCAGGGGTTTTTGACTTGGCTTTTTCAGCACGCACCGCCTTTGAAAGTAAAAGGGCTACCACCTCGTCGTTTCCAAATCCTTCCCTAAGAGCGCCTACTTTAGTGACCACATTGGGCGTGAAAGGGCCCATCAACTTGTTTTGTGATTGCTGGTACCTGACATAAAATCTTTCCAGCATGTCCAGCACGGGGCTGGTCGTAAGTTTTTCTCCCATGGACTTCAAGTCCCCATACATGACTAAGTGATCGACAGCATTAATATTCACAGCCGTCTTCACCGCCAAATACTTGTAAAGCTCCTTCTCGAGGCGCTGCGCTTCAGGAAGTGATTCGTAGTTTGTCGATAGCGTTGAGAGAAATTTCTCTCTACCGAGGCCGTCTCTTAGAATTTGAAACTCGCGCTCGAAATCCGGCAGTCTGTTGTTGGTGGCCTTGATATATTCCTCCAGGAGGGGGATCCTTCCGCCAAATATCTCCGTGGGTTTTTCCGGATCGTACGTCCTCGTCACTTTATGGAACACGACTTTGTCATCCTCCTTATTTCTAGGCCAACGCTGAAACAGCTCCTTCATCAGGTCTTGAAAGAGTTCGTCACGATTTTTTTTGTCTGCCTTCAACTTTTGAATGAGTTGGTTATAGTTTTTGCCTGCAATCAACTTTTGGATGGGTTCGTCATCTTTTTTGGCTGCCTTCAACTGTTTAATGAGCTCGTCATCTATTTTGCCTGCACTCAACTTTTGGATGAGCTCGTCATCTTTTTTGCCTGCACTGAAGTTTTCAATGAGCGCACTTGTCACTTGCTCCTCCTCGAAATGTTCCATCACCAGTTGAGCCACTGAGATGCCATCTTTCTTCTTCCTATTAAAAGTATCCAGTAGTTGGCCAAGTTTGTAGTTTTGAAGGATATCCATGAGAGCTGCAGCTTCTCCCTTTTCATTGGTTAAGAAGGGTTTGAAAAGTGTCTGTCTCTCCTTCAGATGGTCGGACTTTAAGAGGTTTGGCAGGTGTAGTAGCGTCCTGTCTTCGTCGTCCGAAGACTCGTTAGCCTTTAAGAGGCTCTTCACAGGGAGGCGATCGTGGCTGTCGGTTACGGATGACACATCATCGGACTTGTCGAGGGCTGCCTTTCGGGTGCCTCTGACGTTTGAGGCATCGGTGACACTTGCCAGGAGAACAGATGAAGCCAAGAGTACAAACGAGTCGAGTCGCATCTTGTTTTAGGAAATTGGTAAACTGGTGTTGCGGTTGGGGTCAAATTGCGTTGTCACCATCTATCTCTCTTCACTTGCCACCAACGTTCGTGTCGATACTTTGCGATTGTACAGTTTTAAACCCCAAAATCACCGGGTTTTTTTACGATCTGGCATCCGTCCACCGAGCATTACATATACTTGTACAAGTTGCTGGCATCTCAATCGACAAACGTCCAGTCGTTACTACTGTATCGCTTGTTGTTTATACCATAAAATGGCCGTAACTTTATGCGTAATGAGGCTTGGTGGCATGGACTACGAAGAAGTTGACGTCACTAGCACGATAGAAACAAGATATCGATTTCTTATTGGTCCAAAAGAAGCGATTTGATAGAGCCCACAACTTTTTGCCAGTTTCCCCAGAAAACGATCCATCCTTGTGCCATCTGGCTCTGTGCTGTACGAGAGCGTTAGCCGTACTATCACCACCTGTTGCCCTATCTGCCACAAACGATTGAGATTTTTTGGCTGAAAACACCCTTCCTTCTCATCTGTTGGGTGATATGTGTAAGTTGGATTTGTTCAAACCAACAATCAAAAAGAACGGATGTCGGCAATACAAATGAGAGCAGAAGTTTTCACTTGTACTGTGACCGGAATTCCTAAACGAGGGATCAGAATCTGGAAAATCGCGATCGAAATGATCACTTTTTTCAGCTATCGGATTGCTGGACCCCAGTGTTAAACTGAGGTTATCTTCTATGTGCTCGAGAAATCAGTGACATGCTCGTAACTCAACAAGACAAACTTCACATAGTCGATGGTGAGTCACCAATAGCAACTGTTACTAAGCCCTGGAGATGCTCTTAAAACAAGGTACCACTTCAGAACGACTAAGCGAAGTCGAATTGTTTAAAAAGGTTTTTAGAGCAAGTGTGACTAATAGGCAACTCGGTGGTTTGAATCAGATTGTCACAATTGTGTTTCAGGAATCTCCAAAGAAAATACATATAGAATAGGGCAAACCAAAAACAAAATGATGCTTCTGGGCAATAGTCAAGGGCAATCAATGATTAAGATAATATGCAGACGACAGATGGCGATGACACCTTAATTTTGGCTGTCGTGTGCGCATCTATGTAATTTAATTGAACCTATTCAGTCTCCACCATAGTTCCCTTGCTATAATAACCGTTTCAGACAAAACGACTTATTTACAAAACTGACTTAATTGTTTTGAGACGCAGTACATTACCGGTAGAGGATTTCAGACCCTATTACCGATATCTCCGTATTGTGGGGTCGTATTGAAAAAAAAAAGGAACTGTATAATCAAAATCTGAATTTGAGTTAAATGCATTTTGTGATTAACGATGATACAATTTTTCTTGTCGTCAATTTTATAATTGATTAGAGGTACAAAATTGTATCATCGTCTGATCCGTACGTATACCGGTATTTGGTGTGCCAGCGGATAATCAGGTAAAAGAGAAAGTGAAAGGTACCGGTAAACGGGCCTTCAATAGTCAATTATATAATTGATTAGAGGTAAAATTGTATCATCGTCTGTTAGCGTATCATATCCGTACGATACCGGTATTTGGTGTGCAAGCGGATAAGGATAAATATGATCATTTATCCGACAAGTTCCGACACTTTTTCAAGTCTAAGTTTCCCGTTTTGGATAATGTCGGAGCCAAATGCTTCCGACATTATCCTCCGACACATATAAGAATTTGTATACCGGAACCATCTGGTAGGAACATAAAAAAGAGCGCTTAGAGAGCGGAGCCCCACCGGAGCGAAGTGAAGGTCGGGGGCGCGGCGCGTAGCGCGGAGTACAAGCACCTACGGGGAGGGACAATCTATTGTAGAGCCACCGCAGCGCAGCGGAGGTCGGCGATAGGGAGCGCTCTAGCGGAGCGGGCGCGACTTAGCACCCCGCCGCAATAAGCGGTGTTTATTGGATTATAATTGTTTTCCTAGCCCTATCTAATTTGAATCCAATCAATGGTGTCGGATCTTTTGTAGCCATGTCGGAACCGTGATGATATGGTAACTTATTAGTAGTATAATAAAGGGAATATTCCAAAAGGTGACTCAAAACCGTCAAAAGGTGATTCAAATGGTTTTAAATGGTTTTAATATTTAACATGGTGTATAAACATTTTTACACGGGAATTTATAGTAAAATACGACTAAGTTACGGCTACTGCGCTTTAATGACTAATAAGGGACTCTTCCAATTAGGTCTTGCTAATTCAAGCCTTGCATGTGGGACAAGCGAATGTCTGTATGCACCATTTCGTCAGAGCTGTGGGTAAAAAACAGGTGGAGCAAAAGCTTCAGCAGAGAAAGGTGTGATGGCGCTGAAGCAAGTCCAGTAATACCTCACATTATTCACACCCATAATACATTATATCCTTCACAAATTAGCACGTCACAAATAAATTAATTTTAAGAGATATATATATGTGTTTATTGAAATACAGTATAGCTGTTGTTCATTGAGTATGTGATGTGAAGATTGGATTTGGCAACAACGCAAAATGGTACTCTACCAATGTTATAGCAAAAGGATTAACCCCACACTGACACTAGTACTAGACCCAACCGCTGTGATACGGAAGTGTCCCCATGCTAAACTTTCACCCCTATATGCACAAAGATCGCCAGCATTTCGCCAGTTAAACAATGTGCCCACAATCAATTTGCGGAGGTAACCTCAGTCTATTTGTATCGAAAGTTTTCTGTCTTTAAATACTTGCACAGGTTCGATAACCATTTTGCACAGTCTTTTACATCATACCATATTATTGGCCAAAATAGTTACCTTTTGTTTTTTATATCCTCGAAAATTTCACCTGGTACCACGGTGTGAATCATGTGGGGTATATCTGTCGCTAAAATTTCCCTCCTCACAGCTGCATAGTTTAATACTCCAGAAAAACTCGTCGAAGTCGTCTGTCGACTTCAGCGCCATGTGATGGTCGTAGGATATTAGCACAGCATTTTTAATACCACCTCTATTCTGTTTTTTATAGACATTTCTTCAAAAAAGCATTTGCTCTGAGATTAGTATAACCTTACAAAATTTATGCTGTCTGTTTAAATTTTCAACTCCAACTTTTGCGCGCCAGTTAAAAAAGTTGAACGAATACGAGCCAGATACGACCTCGGGGACAAGTAAAACGCCGAAGAGAGGCGTTTTGAAGCCACAAAAGATTTCGCTCTCAAGTTGATACATGAAGGGAAGTGCGGCATGAGCAACTGTCCAGGCTAAGGAGGAAAGAAGAACTTTCAACCGCACAAGCGTGTTTGCGCGACCGCGGAAAAATCTTTTCGAAAGCCCGACATAAGTATGATGCGTTGATCCGTTCCGCTCGGAAGATATAACTGGAAAATGCGGGCGACGACATTATAACGACGTCGTTCACTCGAATCACTATAGGCAAGGCCGAATTCTGCAGAAGCATGGAGACACAAAAAGAAGGCTCGGCAAACCTACGACCAATTCCTATCATAGTTGAAGAAAATAAGACCAAGTCAGGATGACATTTTTTTAAGCTGGAAATGATCTCCGATATTGCGGCTGTCCCTGTCTTTATGAGCGTCGACGTATGGTTTAGTTACTGCACGTATTTTTTTACTGACTCGATACGTGCTATAGTTACTACGGCAATGGAGGAGGCGATGGCAAAAGCGAATTCGCAATGAGCAGCTTCATGGAGAACATAAAGAAAGACACGATCAATACGTCGCTTCAATATTATTGAAGGCCGCGATTCGTTTTTCATTTAGCCCAGATTATAATATTGTTGACGACGTGTTCTTGATATGATGTGGTGGAACATGTACACCCGTCATTCCTCGTATAACACAAAGCGTTATCTTATTGAAGTGGTCGGGTCATTTTTTGTTTAAATAGAGCAGGCACCAACCCTTCATCTCTTATATTGCACCCAAAAAAGCGAGGCGGAGTGCTGCCCAAAATTTTGGCAAATATCCATTAAAAACCGAACAGAGTAGTAATAATAAAGGCAGGCTATTTAGTCTTAACTATTGGCTACTATAAACTGTTGCACTCTAGCTTTTAGCTTCGGCTCAGAGTGACCATTCTGATAGAAGTCACGTTTCTTGGAAGTCGTAGGAGCTTGTAGGAGCGAAGGAAGGAGTCAACACTCGGAGAAGAAGACCGGAGCGAAGACCACTTGAAGGGAAGAAGGAAGATTCTGAAGTGATTTTATTTATGAATGATTAAACTAACTAGCCTTTGACGTCATTCTATGACGTCATTCAGTGACGTGATGCTATGACGTCAGCTACAACTAGACAATGCACGAATATGCAATATGCATCCAATCATTTGTTGCATCCAATCACCAACACTCTTCACACGTCGTACCGTCGTGTGTTCGCGTTGTAACGGCTTTAGCAACCCTTAAGGCCCCTCAATGCGAACACGCGTGGATTCCGAGCGCCGTCGTGAGGTCCTTGTGACGCGGTCCTGGCAGTGTCTTGTCATGATGTCCGCCAGCATCACAGACGTCTCGCAGCACTCGATCTTGACTTCACCACGCTTGATTTCGTCACGAATGTGATGGTACTTGATGTCGATGTGCTTGGCGCGTCCATTTTTCACGGGGTTCTTGGACATTTTGATACACGACTGATTGTCTTCGAGGATCTTGAGCTCGGGTCCCGACTCGCCTGCTGCCGCCAGAATCTTGCAAAGTAAGTGGTGAATCCACTTGCCTTCTTGAATTGCTAAACTCAGCGCAATGTATTCCGCTTCGCTCGTTGACAGTGACACACTCGACTGCTTCTTGTTTCTCCAACTTACAGGAGCGCTCATCAACAGGAACGTGTTGCTGAAGTTGATTTTAGGTTGGAGTGGTCACCAGCCCAATCTGCATCAGAGTACCCGCAGAAGTCCACCTTGTCACCAGGTTTAAGGCAGATGCCATTCAACTTGGTTTCTTGTATATAGCGGAAGATGCGCTTCACCGCGGTCCAGTGCTCGACTTGAGGGTTCTCCATGAAGCGCGACACATAACCCACCGCGAAAGCGATGTCTGGTCGTGTCGCGGTCATCAAGTGCATGAGGGCGCCCACAGCCTCGCGGAATTGAGCGTTCACCTTGGTTGACGCATTGCTTGGAACTAGTCGAGAGCTCAAATCCGCCGGACTTACTACAGCCTTGCACTCATCCATGCCGAACCGTTTGAGAATGTCGTCCACGTAGCATCGTTGGCACATCGTCACACTGCATTCGGTGTTGTACACCAGCTCGATGCCCAATACGAACGCACACACTTGCCGCTGTCGGTCATCTCGAAACGCTTTTTGAGGTCGCCCTTGGTCCTTGCAATCAGATCCGTTGAGCTCCCGGTCACCGATACGTCGTCAACGTACACGTGTGGAAGCACGCAGTGACCGTCCGCAATCTTGATGTAGAGGCACGGGCCATAGGCCGACACTTGAAAGCCGATAGAGCACACATACTCGTCGAAGGTCTCGTTCCATACACGCGAAGCTTGGTTGAGGCATCTCCAGCTCTAGGCAGTTGAAGTCGTCGTCAAGCTCTACACCTTCCGGCACCACACAGTATACGACCTCCTTCATCACACCGTACAGGAAATGCTGTCACCACGTCTAGTTGGTCCAGAGGCCAGCCAAAGAACACGATCAAAGCAATGATCATGCGCAGCGTCACGTACTTGACCACGGGAGAGAACGTCTCTGTGTTGTCGATGCCGTACTTCTGCTTGAAGCCCTTAGCCACGAGCCGCGCCTTGTACTTCTCGATGGATCCATTCGCCTTGCGCTTGATATTGAACACCCACTTGGTACCGATGGCATGTTGGCCGTTCGGTAGCTTGGCGGCTCGAAACACTCCACGAAATCACATCGACTTGAGCTCCGCGCGGATAGCCTTGCGCCAATGCACTTGATCAGGGCCGTTTACCGCTTCTTGGAATGTCTTCGGCTCGCACAAGTCGTCTGCCTCCACCGCGTTCACACTTGCTCTCCAAAATACAGGAGGAGTGGAGTCGTCATGAGCATCGTTTTCTTCTTTGTCAGTTTGGGTTGGATCCACTCGAGCACTTGATCGTCGCTTAGCTTGGCGCTCAAACAAATTATCAGGAGCACTGGCTTGTTCCAGCCCAGTTGCTTGGCGTCGAGAACGCAAAATTGCTGAGGCACCTTCAACGTCACTTGAGCGGGTCTTGCGTTTCCCCGCCTACTTGAACTCCATCGGACCAGCAGTCTCAGTGTCGTTGATCTCGAGGGAATCGAAGTATAGGTCAGCATCTTCATCACCACTTGAGCTTCCCGTCGAGAGACCAAAACTTGACTCGTCGAAGGTGACATCGCGACTAATCTTTACCTGCCCCGCCTCGATGTTATAAACTCAATACGCTCTTCGTAGCCCATGGAGACACCACCGCGAGCCTTGGGATCCCACTTGAGTCCCTTCTCCTTCGGTGTTAAAACGTACGTCCGACACCCGAATACACGCATGTGCTTCACATTTGGCTTGGACTTGTACACAATCTCGTAAGGAGTCTTGTTCTCGATCTTGGGCGAAGGTAGGTGATTGTTGACGTAGATTGCAGTCGTCGCCGCTTCGCCCCAAAAACACTTGTCCAGCTTGGCATGGTGCAGCATGCTGTGATCAATCGTGACAATGGTCCGGATGGCGCGTTCTGCCGTGCCGTTCGTCTGGTGTGCGTACGGAACCGTGGTCTGCTGTTCGATGCCTTGATCTTCATAGAACACTTTGAGCGAGTTGGTCGCAAGCTCACGGGCTCCGTCATGACGCACGAACTTGACCCGCTTGCTAAACTGCGTCTGAACCTTAGTGATGTAGTTCGTAAGGCACTCTTCACTGTCCGACTTGGCACATAGGCAGAAACCCTTCATGCATCCGCTGGTTTTGTCCACGATGAGCAGCAAATACCTGCTTCCGCCTAGTGAGGTTTCCTCCATGGGACCGCAGATGTCGAAGTGGAGCAATTCAAACGTGTCGTAGCGGCGCTTGTCACGGTTGCTTGGGAACGGCTTTTGCACCATTTTCCCTTGCTGGCAGCCGCGGCATACACTTGGTTCATTCGACTTCAGAGGTGTCTTGGCGTCCTTGATCATACCCTTGTTGACCATTTTGCGCAGCACGTCAATGGGAGCATGGCCCATACGAGCGTGTAAGTTAACACTGTGCGTAGTCACCGCGTCCACAGAACACAGTCGGGTGTGGAGCCAGTAGAGTCCGTCGACGAGGTCCGCCGTAGCCACCACTTGCTGAGAACCCTTGCACGCAACATGCATGCTGGCACCGTCGAACACCGCTTGGAACTTGCCGCTCATGTTAATCTGTGGCACCGATAGCAAATTCTTCTTCATGTTCGGCACGTAGAGCGCGTTGTTTTGTTGACTTCAATCTCGCGTGCGTCGCCGTTGGGCAGAACCACTCGCTCGATGATGGTTCCAACACCCTTGATGGGAACCTTAGTGCCGTCTGCCACTTTC
>MIQA02008038.1:0-10039 GCA_001887855.2 Sclerospora graminicola | reverse complement strand
AAATCCATCCACCATTAAACTGCATATAGTGTTATACGAGTTTCGAGGAATTCTGCAGTATAGTTTTTGAGTTGATGATGTCTGATAAAGGCATGAATGGAAAATCGGAATTTCAAATGCTTTTTCGTTTGACACATTCTATTGTAAAGCAAGAGGCTACTTATATTACAACGTGTGTTTTACTTAAGTAACAGTATTCATGTCGTCGCGCATTCGGAGGGATGTCTCGCACTTGACGATTCTCTTGCGCTGAATGCTGGCCTAGTTGGTCTTTTCACGCGATATCTCCGCAAAAACTTACGCTTGAATTGGGTCTCGATTGCTGCAACAAATTGCATGCGATCGGTATCGATGTCCTTGTGGGACTTATTGGCAACATTACCGTCAATACGCCTTATAGCGCTTTGCTCCGCTTAAAAATGAGTGGAAGTGGTACGCTCTTTGCCTTGAGATTTACCTCAAGCAGAATAAATCGTATGGACTGGTATCATATCTGACGTCGGAACATGGGGTGTCCCAGCAGCGGATGGACTGGACTTGTGATACTGTTGCTGCAGTCAACTTTGTTACATCAACTTTTTGCCGAGACAGATACAAAGCAATCTCATCAAGCAGCGCGTCGTCGTCTTGGTTTGTTGAATACAAAGTGTCCGATGATTTAAATTCAGGGACATGCTTCGCAGTCTCTTTGTTTGGGTTTCGAACTGTGTCGCGTCGAGCAGATTGAAGCGGCGCGATGACGACTTGGTGTTCACGCGCATCAACAATGGGGATAGCTACAAAGTTGGGCACGGCAAGCATATTCTCTAGCGCCATCCACCACATCTCAAAGATGGCGCTGGTTGGAGCTCGCAGCGTCACGCTCTGGTGCCTCTGCCCGTAGTGGATTTTAAAGTGATGACGGCGTGCATCTTTTCGTGATATTGAGATGAGATTACTCGTGTCTTGTCGAAGACTTATTTCCAGCTTACCGCCAAAGATTTTGGGGCGAACGATAGTCAGTACGCCCTGGCTGGGGCTTTGTCCGGGAATGTACTTTAGAGAGACGATAGCTTTGTGCCTAAAACCGTCACACACGAAGCAGTGAAAGACATTCACGCAAGTAAGTATGGCGCGGCAAGCTGTAGAGGAAAATACGACAAAAAGTAATATGGAATTCATACTCACCAGAAAAGCCCGCATGTCTGCATTTTCATGGTGCATCGAAGGGTTTGAAAAATACTCATGACGTTTTGATGTGTGTCTTTTTAGATTCGTAGCTCGAAGCTTTGCTTCTGTTCTTCAGTGGTGCAAATTAAGCAATGAAGTGTCCTGGAGACGGTCACGCTGCTGGACTCTTTGTACAGAAGGCTGCGAACATGTTACCGCGTCAATTAGCTCAAAATTTTTGCTCTGTCTACGAAAGCTGAACACAACTGAAGACGGAATGAAAGGAATCGGCGGATCTCACAGCCGCTGTGAAGATTGCTTTCAGAGGGCGGTAGCTCTATGTAGATAACGAAGTTTAGCTTCAGCTTGAGCTTCCACCATCAACTAGAAACACAACAAGCAGCGAGGCAATTGGCATCGCCATTGGGACAGGACGTAAGTATTACGGATTTTCTTAGGTTGGCTACCGCTTCATTTCAATAGAAAAATACTTTCGTGTCTTTGATGGAAGGTGCATGTCAACTTGAAGTCCAAGTAGTGAAGGTAAACGACCAGTTTAGTGCACGATTTTGGATCAGTTCGGAGATTTTCTCCAGTAACGTAACAAAAACGAATCGGATATATCAGAAAACACCACGTTAAAGTCCTTTTAGCGGCGGTTTTTATGCACATCGTTGCAGCTTCAGGGCACTATTTTACAAAGTTCTGCGAGTTGGAGAAAATCAGTCAAATTTGGACCCTTTTTACTGCGTACCGGTTTAGTGCACGACTACTGGTCGGATGCTTCTGCGAGCATTTCTTTGGTAACCAGCCTGCCTCGATGTTGATCGTATTCTACGCTTCTTCTGCTTGCGTTCAGGCTCTGGAGGGAGAGTGAGGATCGCATTCTGGACTGTGGCGACCACATTCGGGCGGCGAACAAGACAGGAAGCATTACCAAAGTTGCCTTTCACTCCCCCAGCTTGATACTCACCCAGACGCTTGTGTAGTTGAACCAGAGAGAGAGGGTAGAGTCCAGTACCCCGGAAGCCCTCGACAGCATTGCTGGAGTGCTCAATGATGGCGCTGCGGTATGCATCGCACGCAATCTCGATGTCTGTCTTTTTGGACAGCGTTGGGTCCGCCGTTTCATACATTTGAAGTTGTAGACGTTCGCGGACGATTGTCTTGAAAGGCTTGAACACGACCACGTCAAGCGGCTGAAAGAGGTGCGTCGCGTTTGCTGGCAAGGCAATCATCAGGATGCCATGGTCGCAGCAGAAGCTCACCGACTCTGAAAAACAATAAACAATTAAAACTGATTATGAACAAGAATATCATGATAAAGAGGTTTTGTTCAGAACTTGCCAATATTCACATGCGTGAAAGAGCTATCCAAGATCAAAATGACTGGCTTTTGAATCCCCTGGGCTTCCAGCACGGTAGAAAAGATCACCAATCAGTCCTTGAAGATCGTGGCATTGCTGAATCCCTTTGGCGCACCAGTGACGCGCGAGCCATCAATTGAGAGCGCTGCGAGCTCTGTCTTGAGCAGTTGAACGCCAGGGAGGATGATGAGGGGAGGAACAGCGAACCCAGACGCACTAACGGCCGCCACCACGGACATGTGGAAGTTGGGCTTGATCTCCTGCGTCCACACGTTCGTGGAGCCTCTGATGGCGATGACGGTGCTGGTCGTGGACTTCGGCGTAAACGAAGTCTCGTCCATGTTGAAGACCCGCGACGAGTCGATCCTCTTCTCGACGAGCAGCTTGGCCATCGTGTTGAAAAGCATGTCGACCGACGACTTCCCCACAGCGTTTCGCACTCTCCCGATGCTCTGCGCAGTGCGCGGCACGAGCACCGGGTGGCGACCAAGGAAGCGCGAGTACCAGCCAGACGTGAGTTGCGTCGACTGGCTGGCTCTCGTGCGCCGCTGCAGCGCGTCGTGGATCATGGTGGCGCGCTTCATGATCTCCGTGCAGGCAACAGGTAGGCCAACGCGCTGCATGGCGGCAATCCACTCCACCAGGTGGCTCTCCAGGTCCGCTGAGATTGCAGGCTTCGTGCCGCGGCGCAGCCCTTCAATCGTAATCCCGCTTTACCGGTCCTTCGCCTTCTTGAACAGCGTACGTAGCGGAACAGACGACGTCCGCGCGACCTCGGCGTACGATTCACCGTCGCGCACTCTCTCCAAAGCATCGCCGACGTCTTGCTTCTCGTATTGCCCGCGGCGCACCACCATCTTCTTCTTCTTCTTGTTTCGTTTGTGCTGGCAGAAAATGCTCCCCCTCCACATACAATCCCTCTCTAAAACGATAAAATCACTTCGCACACAGCGAATCGTGCATTAAACCGGTTCAAAACTCATCTTCCAATCAAATTGCTTAAAATCGAAATATCCAGATTTTATTGGATAATAATCAGTATCGTGCACTGAAGTGATACCGTGCACAAAACTGGTCGTTTATCTTATTCATTTTTCTTCTCTGTTTTTGGGCTCTGCCCTCTCGACAACAATTAGAACATCCATCCAGGGTGCCGCTTAGCGCACCATCTCTCGCAATGGCACCGTCATCGTTTTAGCGATTAAACGTCTGTTTTATCGTTTAAACGCTCGTAAAAACGATGTACAAACTTGTGTAGAAACGCCGCCCCCGCAAACAACGGCGCACAGATGTGATTTATTAATGTGCCACACCAGAAGTAAAAACGTTCCTGTCAAACATCATCCCATCAATCCACTTGGTTTCACTATGAATGACGTATGCGTCGTTATCATGATGTTAAAATTGGCTATTTATCGTAAGCATGGAAGATGCCCCCAGATGCCCTAATTAAAGAGTATTATGAAGTTGGTCTCATAATGACGACAGACAATTCGATTAAAATGAAATGACTTGCCGTTTTAATGTTACTTTAAAAAACGGACTCGATGGGGCCAAGTTTTTACGATTCCGGACTTCGACTGGACAGTAAATGAAGTCACGCTACAAGCCTGACTCATCGGGTTATGGTTGAAAGTACTACGGATCTGCATATACACGAATTAGAGTTTACGTTGTAGAGTCAGTGGCTTCAAGCTGCGTCGAGTGTTGGGTTGATATAAAATCCTGCGCGAAGCAGGTTGACGCTCAAGCTAGACGCTCAAAGGATGCATAGCCTCACTTTCCCACCGGAGCATGCCAAACATCGCCTCGTTCGCCAACTGATTAAGTACCTTGTCGTCCTTTTCACCCTTCACGTCATAGTAACCCAAAAAGTGAGCCTTCCACTGCGACGTCTCGTTCGCACCACCAATGAACATCCACCCTTGGCATTCCTCACCACGAGTGCAGTTTTCAGCAGCTTCCGTCTGGACTGTAATGGATTTGAGTCCGATGTAGTAGTCATTACCATCGCGCAAACGAAACGCCACCGAGATGAATTCTCGATCAGACAGGTCGGATGCCACCGAAGCAATGCGATGCACTACGACAATATCGTCCGTTATTTTCTGTAAAATACGGAACTGCTTCACGTCCGGGTAGATACGCTTGCACTTTTCTGGAGATGTGATTATATCCCAGGACGCATTCGCTACTTCGCGAATATTTTTTTCGCTAATAGAGCGCATGGCGCGAAAATTCAGACACGTGCTCGCCGCCCAAAGCTCCGTCTTCCAGCCCATCGCGTAGCACACATTCGTTTTTGAGTTTACAGACGGACCAAACGTCTTCAATTCGTTGTAAGCGTGACGCACAGCTTCGTGGCACAAATTTAGGTCCACCACCAGCGTTGGACCTTTAAGAGGATTCATTTGGTCACTGATCCACATTGGAATACCAGCAATTTTTTTGCGATCTACGTCGCGGCAGTCGCTTGGCAACGCGTTTAGACCATACTGAATCATTCGAGCAAAGTTCTCGTGCTGCAACAGCTGCTCCTTGAGCTTATTGTTGTCCTTGCGCAAAGTCTGTACCGTTACCATTTGCTTCTCGTACGCCTCAGTCAACGCTTGCTCACTCATACCAGCCATCTGAGAGCACTGCTCCGTCAGATCACCGCCAATGATCCGAATTTGTTCCTTCAGCTCTGCAATACGGTCACGTAGAAAACTCTCCTCGTCTTTTTGTTTCTTGCGGCGACGACGCGACGCATAACGAACCTGCTGTCGACGACGTTCTTTTTTCTTTTGGGCGTCATCCTCTCCCATGCCAATGTCCTCATCACTGCTTCCTCCGTTGTTGCTCGACGTTGTCGGCGCACGCGAGCTGTTCGAAGACTTGGACGTGGTAGAAGTGGGAACAATTGCACTAGGAGCGACAGCAGCCTGTCGCGAAACAGAAGGGGCTGGTATGCCAGTACTAAGTCCACTAATAGCACCTAACGAAGGTGCGTCCATAGTCGACTGCTGGTGAATACCAGACCCGATGCGGCCAGCTCCGACACCATTAGGAGCCATCTGGTTCATGTGCATGGAACCATGCATACTACCCTGCTGCATTGGCGGTGCTTGACTTGTCATGGGTATTCCTTGTGTACGTCCAGGTGGAAGACTAGACGCCTGAGAATGCGGTGGTATGAGATGCTGCTGGTCGTAAACGTGGCTGGGTATCTGGCCGAGATGCTGCTGCTGCTGAAGTCCTACGGGATCGTTCCCAAGCGCACCTAGAAGATCGTCCACAAATCGAGGGTCATCCTCAGGCGCCACCATACCTGGCTGCTGCATAAGTCCCATGGCTGTATGCTGCTGGTGCATTTGGGGTGGAGGATGGTACAGACCGTTATTCATGGGAAGCGGATCAAACATCATGTCTTGCATTCCGTAATGCTGCATAGGCGGATGCTGAGGCGCGCGCTGCTGCTGCTGAGGTATCCCATTCGGCATTCCAGCACGACCGGCAGGCATTCCATACGGGTTGCGCTGGTCCATCGTCTGGACGTGGCGAGCGTCTGGCAGTTTGATATGTGCTGTTGTTCCTCCTCTCCCACCCTTGGGGGCCGCAATTCATTTGCAATTCATTCAAGCAAAATTTCAGCCAATGAAAAAAAATAGGTCGAAGAGACAGGGGCACATGCTTCCGACTCTTGGTTCATTCGAATAGGTAGGTTCACCATCGGCCAGTGTGAGCCTCATGTAATGTTCTTTAATTAATTGCAAACATAGTCGCATGTCTACAGTCCAGTTTGACTTATGGTGCCATCGAGCTTCTAATGGCTGTCAACTGACCACGCGAGTGCAATGTTCTATTTACTATGGCCAAACTCAAGAGCTAAACGAAGGGCTACCGGTACTGTACCGTAGTGTAGCAGTTCAAATTCGGAACTTCCATGTCTTATACTTTTGACATCTAATTACCTGTTGTAGATGATGGATTAAACATTTTCTATGATATAATTATTAATAAGGCCAATTTTTCTTCACTCTCGTGAAACTCACAAGGTACATTGTTTATAAATTTATCAAGCGCTAAACAACAATGTACTTGATTGGAATTGAGTGATGTAACGTTGTATCTTAGTTACTTCTACACTTAGTAGTAGTACAAATCAGAAGTTGGCACATTGAGAACGCACGAGGCCATGCATTTTGAAGACAGGCGGAGATGTTTGGACACCAAACTACGTTATCTCATTGGCGTTGCGCTATGTGGTGGAAATCCTCGTTGTTGGGGCAAAGGTTGCTCTCAAACCTAACTTCGTCGAGGCATTTGTAACCAAGGATGAAGGCGTCGTAATATTATGACCCGTAATCGACAAGTAGGGTGACGAGTAGTCGCGCGGGACAAGGAAGCTGTTCGTTTGCATCCATTTATGTTGGTAGGAAACTTGGTCAGTTGATGTACGTAGATGTTCCACTTGACTTGGAAGGTGCTTGGGTAGAAATATGAATCAACAAACGAGATTACTTGTTTGAAGTTGAATATATATTGAAAAGTAATTAAATCTGACCTACTGCATGCATCGGCAATTAGTTTCATCCTTCCTAAACTTCACTATTCTTACCACCCTTCGTTGGTGGTTTTTGCAACATTTGTAATAAGAATTTAATATCGCAGTGCCAAAATTTCTAACATTTTACCTTTTTTTGTCGGCAGGTCGTCAGGGATTGTTTCGATTATTTTACAGAGCGTGAGGGGTTTTCCAGAGGGTACAAGACAGGCATGGCTCCAGGCGTGGAGACATTTACCCACCAGGGAGAGGCCGGTCTGTATCTTATTGCAGGAAACACACATAGTCTCAGAAGAGGAAGTGGATATTGTATCTATCACATGGGAACGAATGTGGGGGTACAGAAACTCTAGCGCCAGGCTGTCTCTTTGGAGCGTCGGAACGACGCGCACGGGGGGAGTGGGAATTCTGATTTTTCCCAGAGGCGGTGAAGTGCATACAGACGTGGAAACGAGAGTTCTGGACAACACGAGAGGTGGGAGTGGTGTATAGGGATTGGAAGATTCTAAACATTTATGCGCCATCGGATCTTGCTACTAACAGAGCTGTTTTCACAGGGTTAAACAAATGAAATTTGGCAGTAGAGAACAAGGTAATAATTGCGGGGGATTTTAACTGTGTTGAATCGCCACTGTTAGACCGACGAGGGAGACCACCAAAGGCGGCCAGTTGGAGATCAGAGAGCCCAGAATTATAACGGCTGGTTGAACGATGCGATCTTATTGATTCTTCGACGGCACAGTTTTCCTCATGGGACTTGGAAAATCGCCAGGTAGTACCAGAGTTAACGTTTTAGCGGGGTGCGAAGGCGAGTCGTCTAGACCGCTTTTACGTCTCCGCGGCTTATTATGGGTGGATACAAGAAGTGACTATTTCTCACCCGGCAGTGCAGTCAGACCATGAACAAGTGGAACTTTTCTTACTCCCACCGGGACGGAACATCGTTGACAGGGCACGAACAAATCGAGTCACGTTTCTTATAAAAAGGTTGGGGGCTCACAAGCTACGAGACGAGATTAGGGATGAACAAGAAGAACATCGAGTGGAGGCCACGATAACAGCAGGAACGTGGGACTCGTTCCTGCTGAAATGGATAAAAGCCATTCAGACGTTGAGAAAGAAGGGGGCGCAACGACGGAAGGCGCGAACGTTACGCCAGGGTCTTTATGGAACATGCACAGACAGATTGCAGATGGGACAGATCCACCGAAATGAACTTCTGACACTAACCAGGTGGAGACGTGGACTGAAATTACGACGATCAGTGGATGATGCTCGTTGGCTTTTTCGACGGACTCATATATGGAAGAGAAATCAGAGGGTATCAAACATCAGCGTCGCACATCAGGTAGGTATTATGCCAGATTTAAGTATTTTGGACAAGTTTGCGTTGGTGTGGAAGCAGGTTCTCGGGTACAGTCACAGGTCAGTGAGAACGGAGCGGTTAGTCTCCAACTTCGATGACTTTGTTAAGTTTGACAATATAGCGAAAATAACGTCACACGACAATGAGCAATTGATGGTCCCGATCTCTGCCGAGGAGATCACATGGGCAATAAGAAGGCTCGAACGACGGAAAGAAGGAGGGCCGGGCGGCCTAAATAATGATTTCTTTTAGGATTTTCGGGAAGAACTCATGGATGACCTCCTAGCCGTCTACAATGAAATTTTGCTTGGAGGGAAACCACCAGATTCTTTTAAGGAGGCTATTATCATTCCATTACGCAAGAAAGGTGACTCTCAGAACGCAATGGACTACAGGCCAAATTCGCTCCTGCAAACCAGCTATAAAATATTTGCAAAAATATTGGCGATTCGACTGCAGACTTTCCTGGGAAGTTGATTGGGGTTTCTCAGCAGGGGTTCGTGCGAGGCAGGCGCATGGACAGAGCAGTTATGGTCATGATGAATATTTTACAAGGGGCACAGCCTAAGGTGGATTGGTCCCCAGAAGATAGCCCAGGTGTTCTTTTGTTCGACTTTGCGAAGGCTTACGACACAATAGACAGGGGATTTTTGATAACGACATTGGAAAAATTCGGGTTTTCGAATGGTTTTATCACGCTCATGCGAGCGTTGCATGACGGAACGACGGCTCGGTTCCTCGTCAATGGTATGGTTTCAGAGCCAATAAAAGTGCGATCAGGTATTCGACAGGGGTGTCCTCTGCCCCCCCCCCTGTTGTTTATTCAGTTGAACCGTTAGGGATAGCGATTGCGCAAAATGACGGGATACAAGGTATTACCGTCACAGGAGGAGGTAGGGGAGGCTTTGAGCACATATTCTCCGCCTTTGTTGACGATTCTACTACCTTCTTCCGACATGAGCATCAGGCATCTACAGCATTGAACATCGTCCGACATTTTGGCACTTTATGGTTTGAAAGTTCAAACCGCAAAATGTAATTTTATCTTTTTGGAAGGTAAACCGGTTACCAAGGAGTGGAAGAATATACCGGTATTACAGGTAGGGAAGGTAACCAGATACCTCGGTTACCAAATAGGCCTTGGCGACACAGGGAGAATTAACTGGGAGGATAGAATACGAGCTGTACAAAGATGACTACTCACGGCGGCTCAATGTGGATCATCGGTGATAGAGAGGGTGACGTTATTCAATGCGACACAAGATGTCACCTGTCCTACTGTACGCACCAAAATCGGTCGGCAGCTTAGGGTTAATTTCGATCCCAATCGCCATATATTCCTTATTGGTCAAAGAAGCGACATGATAACTCCTAGAACCGATTGACCGATACTCACAAGCATGGAGAAATTGGAGCGGCCCATTTCTAACAACGAGCTCTAACCAATGGCTAACCCCTGCGGGTCACCGTAGTTTACCTAGGAACAGAGGCGCCTGGTTTTCACAACAGCGGGTACGGGAACAACTTAGACAAGCACTAGGACCAACTATACAGGAACTAAGCGGAGGGGAAGGTACGTGAAACATTGGTTGCCATTGATCTTAAATGCAT
>MIQA02008035.1:0-10878 GCA_001887855.2 Sclerospora graminicola | reverse complement strand
CGCCGCGACTCCCGGTCAGGGTACTTCCGGTGGGTTAACTTAACCTTCCCCGGGCAAACCAATAACAACAAGAGGGGACCTTGTTAGCCCTCTGCCGTAAACCAATAAAAGCTGCTTGTGTCTAAGAAAGCGAAACTTATACTGATTTATCCTATGTCCAATACTCCCTTTGTGTAACCTACCTCAAATAACACGTCTGACCAGTCATGTACCTTACCCAACGCAACCCGGCTAACTCCGACTTGTGTACCGGTCCGGCCGGTACACCAACCCCAAACGGTACCGACCCGGCCGGTACACCGAACCCATATGGTACCAGGCCGAATGGTACATTGTACCCGGCCGGCTCGGCCGGATAGCCACCCATCCGCACCTCTCGGCCGCTGACGCTAGCAATCCCTTGGCAGCTTCTCCTACGATCCAGGTACCTACTCCTTCCACTAGAACCATCCTCTTCTTTCAGGCTCCCTTCATTCCAACCTTACGAACAGTCCGCCATCTTGGCCGTCAAACCTCCATAGTCCTTCCGTCCGCTCAGCCCGCTCATCCGACTATCCTCGCCCCTTGTCAGGTCCGCCGACTTGGTTCCCAGCCTGGCGCCGCCTGGCCGCCTACAGGTGTGCCTGGCAGTCCCAAACTGCGTCTTATTACTGGCCGGTCTGGGCATCCGGCTTAGGATGACATTTCAGCCAATCCGATGCGGGCATCCATCATCATTAGTCCGTTAACTTCTGGAGCAGTTCACCACAAAAGTTCACATCACTCACACGACCTGTCAATCCACATGCCCGATCTTCATTCCTCATCTGATCTTCATTCTTCGGACATGACAGGCCGATCAGGCCGTAACTTCGTATCATAGCCAGCTTCAACCACTATACCATTCAGAGATCGGCTGGTCACCCGCCCTTGATACGTCATGTCACCAGTCACTCCTTCTTATTTCATCCACGGGAACTCCACTTAGTGACTGTAATACCGATCGTGATCTCCATCATTTCGCCAGTGCCTGGGACTGGGCTTAACGACCATACTTATACTTGGCTGATTTCTCCACGCTGTGAATATCCGTTGGCCGTCACCTTTTCTTCTTAATCGTGATCAACCTTTTCCCACCCATCAACCGTCATATGTTGATGGGTGTTCTATCGTCACCAATCAACGGCCATGTGTGGTCCACTTCAGTCCCAATATTTTCCGATCGCTTCACCACAGCCGCCCCTGAGACTAACTGTAGCCGCACAACGACTGCAGTTCGACTCACTCACTTTTGAACTTCCTCTCTGGTGATCACCATGGCCGACGCAAGCCAATCTCCTCTTCCTTCTTCGTCTTCTTCGGCTGCCCGCCCGATCGCTTCTTCGTCCTCCGTCTCCAGCTCGGCTACCTCTGCGATCGCCCCGATCACGACTTCTACGCCGATCACGACCAGCTTAATCCGTCCGACAACTGCTCTCGCTTCGTATCGACCGTCTTGGAGTCTTCCTGCTCGACCTCCGTCAGATCGCCCTCTCCGTTCCTTAGAGCAGCTCACTCGCCTGATAGATGGATCGGGCCCATTCACGTTGGGGCCCGTGGAGGCTTGTCGGCTACGATCGGAACTCCGAAGTGCAATTCCCGAGTTGGTTTCTCTGTACGATACCAACCGGGCACTTACGGCTGAGTTATCCGATCGTCGGATCGCGGCTGATACTTCGGCACGTGATTCCGCTGATCTGGCTGCCCAGCTGTCGGCTCTCCGGCTAGATCATGACCGGCTTGGCAAAGATCATGACCGGCTTGACCAAGACCTGCGGGACCTGACTGATCGCTTTCAGGGTGTGACGATGGAGCGTGATCAGTTGTCGGCTGACCTCGCTGCTCTGCGACTTTCCAAGCCTTCGGACACCGTCGCCTCCTTACAGTCGCTGATCGACTCGATGGCTATCACCATCCGTGATCAGGGTACGTTCATCTCATTCACTCCTTTTGTAATCCGTATTTGACTCTCCATGTTTATTTCCAGATGAACGTATTGAGGCAATGAAGAATTCGATGGTCGAGATGGTAGATCATCTGCAACGCATCGATGATCACCGTCTCAACCGTGATCAGCTGCTGCGTGATAAGATCCGCACTGCCGAGGACGTAGAGCGTCGGGAGATCGAGGCTCGCTATTCGGATGAACAAGTCCAGCTCTTGGCCAAACAACTTTCTGATTCTCGCATCGGCCGTACCGATATACAGAAGAGGTTGTGCGAGAGTCGGAAAGTGGCTGAAGACTGCCGGCACGGACTTAATCTTGCTCGGGTTAAACTCGAAACCCTAGAGCTCGATGATCGTGCCTGGCTTCAACATAACGCTGACCTGAAAAATCTCGCGGTGCAGACCATGGATAGGTGGACCAAACCAGACACCGGTTCAGGGTCAGTTCCGACGGCCTTGCAGCGGCTTCCTGGGTTGATCAGCTCGTTTACTCCATCTGGCATACCGCCACAGTCGCCAGCGTTTACCCCGCCTTCGCCCGCGTCCTCGGTCGCTTCTTTGCCCGTTCGTAGTGCTGATCAGCCCGTGATCAGTACTTCAAAAGCTCCTGCGTCATCCCAATCTCGTTCACCGGCGACTCAAAGATCAGCGCCTTCGGCCTCGAGTTCTGGGAAGCGTAAGCAGACCAGCTCGTCGAAGCAAAAGATGAGTCCCGCCAAGCGATCACGTCTTGTGGTCGAATCGGATGACGAATCAACCGATCTGGACGAGAGGACGTTGTCTGTTCTGGCTCGATCGCGCAGCACTGATCGCCGTACGCCAGCACCAAGTTATTCGGGCGTGAATTCGCTGGCCCAGGCCGTTACTTTGCTGGAGTCAGATAACGACGATGACGATGATCTCGAGGAGGAACCACCGGCTCAAGCTGATCCTGACATTCCTCCGACGACCACTGGGGCAGCGATCGCCCCGCCACCCAATTTTACGGGCGTCTTCATTCCCGCGGATCGATCGTCGATCAGAGAAAACGACTACAGCTACGATCCGAACCAACCGTTCATGGATCTGTATGTCGTTATGCAGGGGAAGCCGACTTCCGCTCACATGGCCACACGGAAACCTTGGAGTGGTGATCAGGTCTGGGATCTGACGCCTCGGGTTCTCGAAGTGCGGCAGAAAAGCGTCCCTCGCTTGTGGTCCCGCCCGCCAGGCTGGATCTTCCCGATCCGATCGCCGGCACCCAAGGACAAGCAGTGGCAACCAAGGTTGCTGACCAGAAGTGCTATCGAACTTATGATCGATTCGGCACCCTGGGATGCCCTCCTGACACCCATGCCCGGGCTGACGTTTCCTGATCGCCCTTGGTTTGTCGAGTTACAAGGACGCTTGGCTTTATATTACCAGGAACACGTGCAAGCGATATGGGAGGCGACTCACCATTTCCCGATCACGACGGCGATGCGCAAGGATGCGTGGATCGAGCATTACTATCATGCTCGCAAGCGTCGACGCACCAAAGCCGGGGCTGCTTGGGCCACGATCTGTGATTACGTCGTCGAAGGAATCCGGCACGGCGAGTGTGATCTGGACGTTTTCCTGTTCCCTGGCGTCCTGCATTTAACTGTTCGTCGAGCGGGATCGCGAGGACTCAAGGCTGACGGCGGGGATTGGTATCCCGGTTATGGGCACATAACTCCGGTCGCCACACTGCGTGATTGCTTGCTCTGGACCGATCAGCATGAGCCTTGGCGAAACCAGTTCCGATCGAGTCCCATGGATCATCCAGGGTACAAGATTTCTCGCCTGCGCACTAAATATGGTCCGTGATCGTCGTGATAACCAACCTTTATTTCGTTTTCCATAATCTCTTAATATATCACGACAATTCTTGATGATCTTCGCGTTCCATCTTCGTATATCTTGTTCATGTCTCATTATCACTTCCATCTTGTAGGTCGATCGCTCTCGTGTGTACAGGTATAATTCTTGAGTAATATATATATGTATATGCATCCGTTTCTTCCAAACCAGTCCAACCGCCCTGATCTCCACTTGCCCGATCATCATATTTGCTGATCAGTCACAATGTGTCAACCCAGGCTATTGAGATTCCTGGTTACCCTCTTCGTGGGTTTGCATCACTTCAAATCGATTCCTTCTCACCCGATCACGTTCGAATTCCCTCAGTAACGCTCCACAGTTCAGATCACGCTCATCTATCCACTCGGGATCGTTGTAACCCTTCCAACGAACCAAATATTCACGGTGGGTCCGGCCAAAACGGGTTTTCTTGCCTGATCGGGTATCCAACACCTTCTCCACCTCAAATTCGTTCGGGTCCAATGCTCTTTCCCAACTATCTTCGGGTAAGAGAGCCTCATCAAAATCAAACCTTGGCTGATCATCTCCTGACAGCCTAGTTTTAGGCCGATCAGGGTATTCTCGGACCAGTTTCAACTTTGACAAGTGAACAATCGGGAAAATTCCATAATCAGTACCCGCGGTAATCAGCCGAGCGGCATGATCACCGATTAGTTCGGCTACACGAAACGGTCCATGCCACAAATGTGCTAACTTCTTGGCATATCCTTCTTTCACACGATCCAAGTAAAGCCAAACTCTTGATCCTGGCTCGATATTATGCGAATCGGCCTGATCATTGTTCCGATCAGCTCTTTCTTGGATGGCCCTTCGTAATCGTTCGTTGACTTGTTCCCGCGCATGTTGGTAGTGACGTTGGAGTCCCATACGCCATCGACGAGCTTCGCGATCTCGACCTCGTGTGCAACCAACAGGGATCACCGACTCGATGGTAGATCGGGGGTCCCAACCATATGCCAGATAGAATGGAGTATCTCCCCTGATCCGATCAAAGGAGGAATTTAATGCAAACACCAGTCTCTCCGCATATTCATCCCAATCCTGTTGAGCGGAGTCTGCGACATACATCTTGATAGCCCTGGTCAACGTTTGTACCATCCGTTCGGCTTTACCATTCGCCTGTGGACGGTACGCCATGGTCGCGCTCTGTTTCTGGCCAAGCATCTGATTAAAAGATCGGAACACTTCGGCCATAAAACCTGGTTCACGATCATGCCTGATCACTTCACTGGCTCCAAACCGTCGAAACACACATTCTTCGTAACTGCAAGCGACTTGTTGAGCCGTTCGTGTAGATCCCGCTTTCGCGATCACCAATCCCGTGAACAGATCAGTCCAGATCAGCAACTCGGTATTGCCTTTGAACGATTTTGGGAGGGACGGTATGTGATCCATCGCGATCACTTGGAAAGGGTAGGTCGCCTGGATATTTCCAGGTGATCTCCCCCGGATGTTTGGCATCCCTTTTCCAGTTTCGCAATCCGTACATGTCCCAACAAACTTTTGTACACTTCAATATAATCCTCTCCAATGGAAATGTTTACGGATCCTGTGATACGTTCGTCCTACACCCTGGTGGCCACCCTCCAAACTAACATGATAATGATGTAAGATATCAGCCTGTAAAGTCTCCGGGATCACGAGTCTGGCCGATCTGTCCAAATCCGCATCGGCCTGATCAGCTTGTACATAGTAAAACAATAGATCATTTTCATCGATCTCGTAGTTAGACGCGATCTTGGCACAATCTTTTGCCTCACTCTGGCTCAGCTTCTCCAGATCACCCTTTAGAAACGCCTTCAAATCACCGATCCATTTTTCCTCGTCTTGAGCCTTGAGAATTCTTTCGATCCGCATCTCTTGTACTATTTCCTCTGTCAGGCTTTCGCGAGAGGGTGATCTGTTGGGTGGCGATCTGGTTCGTGATCTCGTCGTAATCAAGATCTAGGCTGCTTCCTTTTCATTTTTCACACGGATCAGCTCGGGCAGCCTATTGATCTCTACCAGTTCTTCCAACAGCGCTTGATCAGTAACTATCGATCCAGCCTGATCACGCATGGCCATAGTTGCTAAGTGATCTGCACTCCGATTCCAATCACGTTTCACATGCAACAGATCATGTCTTGGCCATCCACGTAAAGCTTTCATAACGCGATCATTCAGTAGTTTCAGACGCGGCGCTTTACAGTCGATCTCTCCAGTGATCTGCCGAATCACCAGGTTTGAATCTCCGCATATAATTACTCTTCCAATCTTTTGCTCTTGCAAGAGATCCAAACCTAGCAGCAGACCACGATATTCAGCCTCATTGACCGTGATACCTGGAGTATAATCTGAACCGGCCGATATAACAGTCCACTCTGGCAGTTTCCATAGCAGCGCGCTATACGCCCCTACACCTTTCTTCACACTCGCTGATCCGTCGAAGCTTACAACGATCAGATCTTCTTCTGAGCTGACGATCGGTGGGGGTATAGTGATCGATTCACGTGGTTGCTTCCGAGGAGCGACCTCGATCAGGGCTTCATCGACTTCTGATCGGGACGTGATGCTGGCTGCCAGCGTCCCAAGAATTTCTTCTTCGCCCTTGGTGCACTTAATGATCTCCAAAGTCCACTGAGATAACACCGCTGCCCATCGCCCCAGTCTTCCGTCTAAACCACTCGCGGATAGTAACCACGCCAGACTAGATCGCTTAGACAATACCTTAATTGATCTAGTTACCAGCATAGAGTAGCAAACATCCAACACACGTAATAACGCTAGCACTTCCTTATCCACAATGCCATAGTTAACTTCATTCGGTTTTAATGTTCGGCTTGTGAACGTCACCGGGCAATAAACTCCGTCGTGATCTTGGACTAGTGCGGCCGATATTGCCCATTTACTGGCATATAAGATCACCACGGGAATCTTCTCCGGATCGAAGTGTTTCAGTATCGGCGTCGAGATCATCTTCGCCTTTAACATACTGAAGGCTACCATAGCGCGATTCATGTGATCTTCTGACCCTGGCACAGTTCGATCAGTTGGTGATCCAATCTCGAGATCCGTTTCAGTAGCTTCAACCTCGTGATCAGTCCCAATTGGTGATCCTCCCATCCGATCACGTTCTCTCAGGCCATGATAATCAACTTCCTTCAATTCATAAAGTATAGCGGCGTAGATCGAGAAGTCCTCGATAAATCTGCTATAATAATTCAATGATCCGAGGAAGGATTGCATGGCCTTCAACGATCGGGGAAAAGGTAAGTTGCTGAGAGCGGCTAGATCCTTCGGATTTGCTTCCAAGCCTTGGATCGATACGTTATGGCCGAGGTAAGCGACCTTGGGTTGACCCCAGAAACTCTTGACCACACTGATCGACAAATTCCAGCGCTCGCAGGTGTTCAGGAGTCGTTCGACCTTATCGCATAGCATGTCCCAGGATGTTGCTGTGACCAAGATGTCATCTATGCATGATCGCCTTCCCAACACTGATCTGCCCTGATCTTGGTCTTGTTCACCTTCCGTAAACACATAACACATGGTTGTTATGGTATTTGGAAGGTTCGTTCCAAAACTTGCTCCAACCGGTTTTAACCATCACGGATGAATTCTGAGAGATGGCACCATATTTGCTTTCGAATTCAGCAATATCTTGCACGCTAAGGCTATAACGTTCATGGCATTTACCTGCAACATCAATCACCACACAAGGCATTACCAAATATATAAAAATTATAAAATATTGCAAGCATGACAAGCAAAGCTCCCGACATGTAGATCGGTGGCTTCCCGATCGGCACTGATCTGGAAATACCCATAGAGAGCATTGTCGATCAGCGTCTGATAGATCTGTGAGGCATTCTTTAATCCAAACGGCATCCGATTCCATTCAAAAAGTCCGAAAGGTGTAACAAAAGCCGAGATCTCTCGAGCACGATCAGTCATCGAAACCACCCAGAAACCACTAGCCATATCCAGCGAACAAAACCATAAAACTTTATCCAGATCTTCTAATAAGTCATTGATCAGGGGCATCGGGTAGACCATCAACTTCGTGAGGCGATTCACCATTCTATAGTCGATACACAATCGAATATCAACCCCATTCTTCTTAATCACAATCACGATCGGTGATGCCCACTGCGATGTTGATGGTCGGATGATCTTTGTACTCAGCAAACCCTTGATCAAATCGGATAACTTTTCCCGGTATTGAGGTGCAACTTTACGACAACGCTGAGCAATCGGCCTCGCATTTCCCACGTCTATATCACAAACAGCTCCGAATGCGGCTGGGGGTAGGGCGTTACCTTTCCCCATCAGTAAGTGACGCCTCTTCCAGATGATCTTCTTTAGCTGATCGATCTGCTCGGGCGTGTTCACTTCGGGATCACCGACCTGTAAATCTTCCATGGTGACTTCTGGCATATTCGGCGATACTTCCGGTAACACGGCCATCTGCTTCTCGATACCTTCAATATATTGATCGCCACCTTCGTGTATACACACTTGCTCGTCCACCTGATTTACCTTTTTCTGATCGGCATCATCTTGAATCGCCCCTTGTACGTTACTCGACCGATGGTTTACTTCGGGTTCACCCTCCTCTGCAATGAATTCAGCTGGTTCATCCTCCTTTTCTTCCTCATGATCGTGTTTGAACTCTCCACTGTCCTTTCCGCTAGCTGGGTCCGTTATTTTCGGTGAGCCGGGCCTAATTATACTCAATATCTGTGGACCTTCTTTGACCCGGCCTTCCCCTGTCGCTTTGATCGATGGTCTCCTGATCAGCAGCTTGGTCGGCGTAGAATACTCCGGCTTCTCAACCATAGGTGAGGTATCTTCATCCACTAAGTCTTCGTCACTGATCACGTCCGTGGTGGCTTGATAAGCCAGATTCTGCCACTCGATGTATCTTCGTGATCCCACTGAAACATATCCGACCTGTCGGGGTACTTTCCCTTCAGGTAACCACATCCCTAAGATCATGTCTTCGTGGATGATCAGCGGCTGATCGGATATATTTGTGACTCTGATGTAGCTTGATCGGCCGATACCTTTTACGAACGTTGGTACCCAACGTTCGCCACGGGTCAGCCACAATTTCTGTTGCCGATCACTCGACCGAATCATGACATCGACTGATCGGGACACCCCAATGTTCTCGTACTGACCCATCTTTAACATCCGTACATGAGTACCATACAAAGGTCGTCGGCCAGATAACTGAATCTGCACTTCATCCGGCAGAGTCAGGGTTCCATGAGATAGGTCAAGTCGTATACCGGCGGGTACCATAAAATCCATCCCCAATATCGCGTCCTGACCGGCTAGCCGGCCAACCCAAGCATTAAAATAGTAGACTAGGGATCCTGCCAGGGTGATCTTCACACGTGATCGTCCTTCCGTCATATATGAACTCTCGCCAATCCCAACACATTCTTGCCTCTGGGTACTGTCTATACGACATCCCACCTTACGAGCAAAGGCGGAGTCGATGATCGAGACTTCCGCCCCAGAGTCAAATAAAATAGTGGCTTTCTCATTGTTGACCTTTCCATTAGCTTTAGCCTGTTTAAACCACTTGTCGGGAGAGTGATACTTCCAGTATCCACGGGATTCACCGGGCAGTAGATCCAACTCCATGATCACGTCCGATCGGGAATATTCATCCACTCTGAGACTGTAGATCGGACACCGATCGATGCAATTTGAATTAGAACATGTATTGTCGGTTATCTTCTTTTCCTCAAACTTATCTCCGCTACCGACATATGCATAAATGCAGAACATAGATCGCTCGGCTCGAACCAGATTCCAACCTGGCGAGCGATCTAGTTTAACATCTTCTCAACATCTGGTGGGAGCATACCAGCATGTTTAGTCGGCACATACCACTTGCGCATCAGATTAAAGAATTCTTCGATAGGGCAGGCGCCGGCGTCATGAAGCTTCCCACAGGTCTTGCACACGAAAAAACAGTGATCAGAAGGGTGACCTTTACGATCACATTTTCCACACGTAATTCTTTTCCAACAATCACGATCTCCATGTTTGGTCGACCCACAATGCACACATTTCTTACGAGATCGGTCCTGATCAGGTTGAATACCACCAGGTTTCCGTCCGTCCACACCATTAGTCGATGATCTCGGGCGATACATTGGTTCTGTCGTAAATACATGACGGTACTGTTCCTCGTCTGAGCTTAGACTCGACTGGCCCCTTTCTTCTTCAGAGCCTGAACTGTCTGATTCTTTCGCGATCATTCGAATCGCTCTGGCTGGTCGGGCTGCCGGTATCTTACCCTGATCAGGGTGTGGCTTGGACCGGTAACGGTTCGATCCTACCTCGACCTTGGGTTGTCGACTCTTGGCCCGCTGCAGCGTCCTCAGAGTCAGTTCCAGTTGTTCTGAGTCCTTTATACGGAGCAGGGTTAGCTGATCAGCCAGATCGCGATTATCCAGAGTCCCAATGAAGTGCTCGACATGTTCACGGGCTATGTCCGGGTGTCGAGGGTCCTTGATCGGCATTTTCGCGCGTAGACCAGCAACATTCAACCGATGTAAGTACTCGATCGGCGTCTCGTCGGATCTTTTCTTCATGTGGTAGTACTGTCTAGCGACAGACACCCCCGAATTGCAATATTGTTCTTCAAACTCTTCACACAACCGAGGCCACTTCAGACGCACTTCACGACTTAGCTGTTTAAGCCAGTTCTTGGCCGGGCCTTTCATTAGATCAGCGAAGATCAGGCACCTTTCAGCTTCCGGTGTCTTGTCCCTCAGAAAAGCTGACTTAGTCCGGCTTAACCAACCTCTGGCCTGATCGTCATCCATATCTTTGCCAGTAAAATCCTTCAATTCCGAGATCGCAGACATTCGTACTCGGGTGATCGTTCCTGATTCACTGTCAAATGCCTGCGCGGAGGCCATATTCGCTCTACGAGGCATCTCAATGTCCAGATCATCTGGATCGAAATGTTGGCTGATCTCGCCCTCTGAATCCATGTCCACATCACTCCGCGGGGGTGATCGGTGAAAT
>MIQA02008024.1:0-14036 GCA_001887855.2 Sclerospora graminicola | reverse complement strand
CCAGTGCTGGTGATCAATACGACGTCTCACAAGTTCGACTTCTTTCGTTTCCACTATAGCGAGAAATTACCAAACTGGTAGCGGTACCGCTCCATAGGCTAAGGAAAGAAAACCAGCGTCGTCAAGTAATTTTTCGCAAGCTCTCTTCGAAAGAACCTTTGGCATTTACTCACTCATTTTAGGACGGAATAATGGTTTATAACTAGTACCGTATCTCAACCCCCCATGTTGTCATCTGTCTAGATGTAATTTACACTGTTCCTTCCTCTGTCCCGTTGTTTTGGTCTGGTGATTCTTTGTGTTCCTGCTGCCCAGATACTGGGTTATTATCCATCCTGTCTGATGAGACTGCTTTCTGGTCATCAAAATCCTCCTCTGCATCACTTTCATATTCAGCCATCTCAACATCTTGGCGCGACTCCGATGACTCCTTAAGGTTACGACGGCCGTGAATATAAGCCGAATAGTGGGCATTCGCGAAATGAAGTAACACTGGGAGCCTCCCGTCATCCCCATTTAACCCCGCCTTCTGGTTAACTACTTTGCTTACACAATCTCGTAGCAAAATAGGGTATTCTGCGCTTGTTTGGTAGCTTCGTTTTGTTTTCTTCCGTGTTTTTGGCACAAAATGTATTACCCCCGGTTCCTCCACTCCAGGTATGGACTTATGACATAAATGTCTCTTTGCAACATCGTACTAATACTAGCTAACGTGTCGTTACTTCCCCACGCAGTGGAGGGTACACAATCAGAGATGGCTGATCCACTAAACGCAAAATCCGCCAGATATAGTTTAAACGCTTTTGCTGATTTCGGAGCCGATGATTTGTTTTCTTACACCCGCAGAAAATTTCAAACTAAAGTCCATCACCGCTCTCAAATGGCTGCCTTTCTTTATACTTTGAGTCATTTCCTCCGTATTGTGCTGAGCATGTTAGTGAGAAAGATGCCACTGCTTGGCACACCGTGTAAACCGGACAGTTGCCAGTTGAAGGTGTACAAATTCTCGATATTCCCATGTAATCCTCTGCCTCTTTGAGTAAAAGAGTGATGTCTTTACCCGGTAATTTCAATTCTGTAGACTTGTATCGTTGAAGCTCGCCTTCCGAGACCGCGACTTTATTGATCAGACGGGTAATGCTCACTTTCTGTTGACTCTCGTTTACTGTCAGGCCGCAGGGTACGTGCGACTTGATATCTCACGTACCCGGGCAACACAACCATTACATATTGGATAGTACCTGAAGTAACAGGTTACATATTGGATAGTACCTGAAGTAACAGGTTACATATTGGATAGTACAGGAAGTAACGGGTTACACAACCTGACGTAATAGGATAACGTCCCCACGAAGCTTCTAGAAAGGATAGGCTTAGATGTAGCTAAGAGTAGCGAACTAAGGACCTAAAATGTCAGTTTTTAATTTACCAAGTTAAGCTCAAGCCCCACATCTGGTAGCACTTGTTGGTCCCCGAACCACCGCCGCCTGCAGCACCGCCGTCCTTGCCGTGCTTGCCGTTTCGCCGTCCTTGCCGTGCTTGCCGTTTCGCCGTACTTGCCGTTCCTGCAGTACCGCCGTTTCCACCGTGCTTGCCGTCCCCGCAGCACCGCCGTCCTTGCCGTGCTTGCCGTCCCCGCAGCACCGCCGTCCTCGCCGTACTTGCCGTTCCTGCAGCACCGCCGTCCTCGCCGTGCTTGCCGTCCCTGCAGCACCGCCGTCCTCGCCGTGCTTGCCGTCTTCGCAGCACCGCCGCCGCTCAAGAGCAGTGATTAGAAGAATCCATTCGTAAGTCCCAATCTTTTGTGAGGGCAGGGACTTCTGTTCATTGGCTGTAAATCCTACCGGGCCAATAGTACTGCCGCCGTTATCGAGGTCGTTGTCTTAATTGGCTATAAATCGTCTCGTTTCGGTAATAAGTCAGTTTGGTTAACGGAAGGTCAGTACTTCGGTTCAAGACCCGTCAGTCGCGTAAGCAACGCGAAACCGCCCGAGTCCCTTATTCTGGGCCGCCAGGGTACAGAATTGTACCAACCCGCCAACAACCGACCACCAAGTCGAAAACGTCCTTGAAACCCGGACCAAAGGTTGTCAAGAGAAGCATCAAAGAAAAGAAGAAGAGTCCAGATCAATCACCTACCTGTAACTAAGCGTTAATACCACTTAATCAGTTAATAACTGCATTAGTTTATAATGTCCACCCCGATGACTTCCGATCAGCATGCACAGCTGCTGCTCTCTATGGTTGCGACTATGGAGAGACAAGCGCAGTTACTCGAAAACCTTCACAAGTCCCGACAGCTATCGGAAATCAAGCTAGAGGGTGTGAAGCTCCCAACGTATGGAGGTAGATTGGACGAATCATTCCAACTCTACAAGGAGCAAGTGGAGCAGTACTTCTTCGCAAGAGGAGTGGACTGGAAAAGCCGAGAGCTTTCACAAAGAATACTTGCCGTCTTAGGTGGAACACTGAAGCAAGGAGCTGCTCAGTGGTATGTGATGCAAAAACAGTACATCACAAACGTGGACGATTTCTTCAGCAAAGTCGAACGTGAATTCGTTCCTGCTGACTTACAAGAGCGCCTACGCGAAGATATGAACAATCTGAGAGAGCGCGATTGCAAAGATCTCCCTGATTATGTGAGCAAGTTTCGACACATAGTCACGCAAGTCCGTGAAATGAGCGATCTGGACCAGATCATGTACTTCCTACGTGGACTTACAGGTCGTACGCGAGAGGAGGTTCAATACCGTCGCTGTACAACACTATCCGAAGCTATTACGGTTGCGTTGGACTTTGACCGCTCTCATCCGCAGCGATACTCCCGAGGAAACTCGCACGATAGACCAAGGTATAGGTCGTACGAAAACAGTAGTCGATATCGATCGAACAATGGTCCAGAACCCATGGACATTAGCAACGTGCAGATTCCGTCTCGCGACGAATGCCGCCGCCGAAATTTGTGCTTTAAGTGCGGTAGACCGAATCACCGCTCCGCACAGTGTAATAATCAAGGAACACGTAATGATAGAGGAAATAATCGTTCCGGCAGGAGTAATCAGAGGCATACAACTCGTCAGCATGTCAACAATATGGACAGCCGTGATGAGGAACAGGAAACAGTTGTTTACGATCGTGTCACGATCAATGCCGTGAAGGTCCAACAGAAGGCCAAGAGAGAACCTATTACCTTAGAGTCAAGCAGCTCTAGTTTGGACGTGCCAGCGCAGAGTCGACTACTAGTGCGTAATGGTGTCATCGGAGACAAATCAGTCAAGATTTTAATCGACTCTGGCGCGTCAACAACCTTATCAAACCCGGTTTGGCAACAAAAGTGCTAAGCGCACAAAAGGTGCAAGCACGTCACTTTGATGGATCGTGGACATCGAGTCAGCCCACAAAGAGAGTGGAAGATACCATTCGTATCGAAAGTATGGAGTTCCCAAAGATGCAGTTCACGGAATGGGACCTACCGGATACACATGACGTGATATTTGGTCAACCATGGTTCACCAAGTATAATCCACAGATTGATTGGTGTACGCAACAGATTGAAGTTGCACACAACACAAAGTTCGAAGACGTAGATGGTCCGACGTTCCAAGACAAACTGAAAATTGGAGACTATGATGAGATATATCACTTGAAAGTGACAAACGTTGAACAATCGGACATACCACAGGAGTTGAAGCCTATTCTGGACAAGTATAAGGGCGTATTTCCAGAACAACTCCCGAATGAAATGCCTACAACGCGATCAGTTAACTTCGAGTTGCAAATGAAGCCTGATGCGGTTCCGATCTCCCGTGCTCCCTTCCGTCTTTCGAAGGTTGAGCAGGTGCCCTGCAACAATTTGTAGATTAGAATATACGGAAAGGATGGATTGTAGTATCCAACTCTCCCTGGGCCTCTAATATTTTTGGGGTTCCAAAGAAAGATCCGGCAACCGGAAAGTTTCCGAAACGCGCCGAATGGCTACGGAGCGAAAATTCGAAGATCCCCATTCGATGGGTGATTGACTACCGCTATGTCAATAGCATGTCAATCGTGGCAAAAATTCATTTGCCATTGATCGAAGAACTATTCGACCGCATGGTTGGATGCAAGTATTTATCGCTCGATCTTGCACAAGGATATCACCAAATGGTAGTGTTGCCATCAAGTCGACCGTATACGGCTTTCCGATCCTAAAAAGAAACTTATCAATGGTGTGTTGCACCCATGGGTTTATCGGGAATGCCTGACGTCTTGTCACGTCTTATTTGAACGTTGTTCGATAAGCTAGGAACATTTGTTGTCGTGTATCTTGACGACTTATGTATTTTCTCCCGTACAATGGAGGACCACGTTAGTCACGTTCGTGCGGTATGCGAAGTGTTGCGCAAAGAGAAGCTTAACGCTCGACTCTCTAAATGTGCATTTGGTCGCACGGAAATCGCATTCTTGGGGCACATGGTTTCTGAAGATGGTCTGCGCGTCGACCCAAAGAAGACAGATGCTATCGCAACGTTCCAAGCGTCGACGTGTCGCAAGGAGTTGCTGCGTTTTCTAGGACTAGCTGAGTATTACCGTCGATTCATCTGCAATTTTGCACGGATATCACGTCCGCTTAGAGATTCAACCCAGCAAGATACTCAATGGAACTGGGAGGGAGATCAGCAAAAAACATTTAACGCCTTAAAACTCGCACTTCGACAGTCACCGACTTTGAAGTTGCCGGACTTTACTCACCCGTTCATCGTAACAACGGATGCTTCTGGGATTTGCATGGGTGGTGTTCCTTCGCAACGTATCAACGACAACGACCACGCCATTGCGTTTTATTCAAAACATCTGCGCCCCCACGAATTAAGATGGCCAGCTCACGAGAAAGAGCTGTTGGCCATCAAGACTGCGTTAGAAAAATGGCGTCCGTATCTCTATGGAAGACACTTTTCAGTCTATACCGACAATGCTGCGTGCAAGTGGATGCTCCATCATCCAAAGGTGTCTCCCAAGATGGCACGTATGTTGACGTTCTTTTCTCAGTTTGACTTTGTCTTACATCATGTTAAAGGACGGAACAATGTCGTGGCTGTCGCATTGTCCAGACACTGCTCGTCCAGCAGTGTCTGGGGAGAATTCCGACGAAGCCATTGTGCAAGCCCCCGATATGTCGCACGTCGTCCATGACTGTACCGATGACTGCAATCAAGACTTCGATCTTTTGGATAGGCACATGGTTCACTCTGCCCTCATTCCGAACATTCCGGTGGGTGTCTCCCATTTCTTACTCGACGATGTGGAGTTGCGAGGGAGAGTCGTCCGATAGGGGTCGCTCAGGAGCAAATCCACAACGCCGAGTTTCACGTTGTGCGCGCACATCTCAGCGACGAAGTGCGAAAAGCAATTCAGCAAGGATATCGCAAAGACAAGTTTTTGAAATATTTGGAATACCAAACAGTCGAATGACAACTTCATAATCGACAAAGGCCTTATATACCTGAAACAAGATAATGCAATGCAACAATATGCATTCCAGACATGCCGGAACTAAAGACAAATATTTTATACGAGTTTCATGACGCAGCTACAGCAGCACATCCTGGAGTGTGCAGAACTTACAATGAAGTTATAGCAATGGTACTACTGGCCGAAGATACTTGAGACAGTGCAAAAGTACGTCGAGACATGTGAAACATGTGCTCGATGGAAGTCAAACAGCCAGCGAAAGAAAGGATTAATGATTCCTATCCCCATTCCGGAGGAATGCTGGGAAGTAGTGTCAATGGACTTTTTTACTGGACTTCCCGTGTCGGAAGGGTATGACGCTATTTGCGTCATCGTAGACAAGTTGTCAAAAAGACCGATTTTTGCACCAACGCATACGACGGCAGATTCGAAAGACACCGCAAAGTTATTTTTCGACGCCGTAGTCCGTCATCACGGACTGCCGAAGGTTATTATCAGCGATAGAGATCCGAAGTTCACAGCAAACTTCTGGAAGTGTCTCATGAATATAATGGGTGTCAAACTAAGCATGACGACCGCTCATAGGGCGCAAGCAGATGGGCAAACAGAACGCCAAAACTTGGTTTTAGAAGACGCTTTACGCTCTCTGGTATCGTACAGTGGAGAAAATTGGGCCAAGCTACTTGGTACTGTAGAGTACGCGCATGCCACCTCAGTGAACGCGTCAACTAAACTCACCCCGTTTGAGATCGATACCGGAAGAAAAGTATCCAATCTGATTTCTCATGAATACAGAGACTACGATGGTCTGGATCCACAACCCATCTCAGAGTTCGCCTCGAAGTTCGCCAAAGATCGTCAAGATCTAGTGCGTAAGACACGAGAAAATCTAGAACAAGCCCAGGAAAGGCAAAAGAAGTATTACGATTCAAAAAGAACAAGCTTCACCTTTAACGTCGGTGACTTAGTTCTGCTGGATACCAAGAACCTACCACTCAAGACAGTTAACTCTCACACAGAGCTGAAGAAAGCGAAGCTCGCGGCCAAAAAAGTTGGACCGTTTGAGATAATCAAAATGATTAACCCGAATGTAGCTAAATTGAAGCTACCGCGAAATATGAAGAAACTGCACTCATCTTTCAACGTCGACCTACTCTCACCATACAAGCCGAATGTCTCTGATTTGCGGGACGACCAATTCCGAAGGCATCACCAGTTATCCTAGAGTCGGACACAGGAGAAGAACTACACATCGTGGAAAAGTTGCTTCGTAGTCGTCAGCGCAGCCGCCAAAAAGAATGGCTAGTAAAATGGCATGGCCTCCCGGAGTGTGATAGTACTTGGGAGCGTGAGAAATCTATTCGCCACGTTTCGCATTGGCATCGACTAGTACAGGACTTTCGAGACCGCCAACGCGAAGTCAAGTCCGGGGAGATGTCAGGCCGCAGGGTACGTGCGACTTGATATCTCACGTACCCGGGCAACACAACCATTACATATTGGATAGTACCTGAAGTAACAGGTTACATATTGGATAGTACCTGAAGTAACAGGTTACATATTGGATAGTACATGAAGTAACGGGTTACACAACCTGACGTAATAGGATAACGTCCCCACGAAGCTTCTAGAAAGGATAGGCTTAAATGTAGCACAGGTTAGCGAACTAAGGACCTAACGCTTTTCAGTTTTAAATATACCAAGTAAAGCTCAAAGCCCCACACTATGCACCAATTACTCTTCCAACTCCATCACATATTGCGGAATCTTGTCCAAATATTCTGCACCAACTTGATGAACAAATGCTTCGGTAGCTGCCCTAGCGAAAGAAATCGAGTGTGGGTCTTCCTTGTACTTTGCAATTAACTGTTCGCATGTCGTGACATTCATGTCGTTCAGTTTTCGTTTTTTGTTTTTCCCAATACCATTAACGATTGTCACATCAGCACTTGACCAGTTGTGTCCCGCAGTCGATGTTAACCCCTGTTTCTTATACGTTGCACCCATTCCTTTTGGAACAACAAAAATCATCGAAGCTTTCGTTGGATCTTTTTCGATCTTCTCGGTTATTCCCAACTTTTTAAACAACTCTACCAATCCAGAGGAATTCACAGGGTGCACTGCTGACCTTGTGATCTGGAACAAGAGGAGCTGCCCATTTTTCATATGCAAAAAAGAATCGATAGACTTAAAGTTGGGTGCGTCGGGTATGAGGTAAACGTTCTGGAAAGCTCTTTCAGGTTCACACGGCTACTAATCCGTTCGTAATCTCCAACTGTGCGGTCAACCTTCAACGTATCTTGGACATATCCTTCCATTCCAAGTTTTCGAATCGTGAAAGAAATACCCTTAAGTAAGGCTTCGTGCGCCAAATTTTCAAACAACCATCCAGACAAAACTGATGCCTTTCCAGCGCCTTCCAACCACTGCATCAGCCTTTTTCGGTCTGTATCAAGCTCTTTCTTTAGCTTTTCGTAAAGCATCATACCGATTTTATCACAAGAGTTTTAAACCGTGTATATTCAAGTGGAACACAATGAAACAACCAATGAACAACCTTTGTGAACTGCTACTGACTCCGGATCATCAATGCATCTCCGAAGCATCTCAAAATTGTCGATCTTATTCACACCATTCAACAGATTATTATATCCATCGCACTATCCGTTGCCAAACAATACCGAACAATTCCACCAAAGATTTCATATCGCTCGTCCAATGGTGGATCTGAAATCTCCAATTGCAATGACTCGATTGCTTCGTTCAACTCTTCTTTTTTCCACACGGGCATGTACAGCGTACAGTGAGCAGCATTCTTGATCATTGAATCGAGCCATCCAATACTAGGACTGGTAAAGGTCACCATTTTCGAATCTGCAGGTTCCACAGACGGTGGTCCATCGTAGAGATGAATCGCATTCAGAAGGTTAAGCTTTCGCAGGTTTTTGTTCCATGCTCTGCCTTTCACATCGTTAGGATCAAACACGACGCACTTCTCCAACTGACGATCCTTGTTAAAAGAGGCAGTGACAATCGGGACAGTTGGGTGTTCCCGTCGATATCGAGCAAAGAAATAATCATAAAAGATCGACTTTCCAATCCCTGAACCATGCAAAGTATGTCAGAAAATTTCCATTTTCATTCGCAGACTATACCCACCTGGTGTTCCCGTTACAGAGATGTACTTGTAGGTATTTAGCAGGTCCATCACCCTCATATAATATTCGTCATAGCAGTCTCGAACGTAAAACGAGCTCAGTTCATATTCAGATGAAGTTGGTAATTCAACAGTGACAGCTTGAATGCGTGCCGGCGATTCATCAGAGACATCTTGAATACGTGGGGCCAAAGTCAGTAATTCGGAATTATCTTGATTCGATGAAGCCATCGACTGAGTTCTATGTAACATGTGGCGACTAATACTGTAAGTCAACTTCTTTTTCTTTGGCTAAGAAAGTTTTTTTCTTTGGCTAAGAAAAAGACGCAATTCTCAAAATCGAAAACCTATCCCTAAGTTTACCAAGTGTTTACATATTTAGATTAGGACTAAAACAAAGCCAGCCTAATAATGTTTCGAAGTACTTTGATACTACTGTACCTATTTTCAACTTTTCGCCCAAGGCGCAACTTCAAACATAACAATGTAAGATTTCGCCGTCCAGTCACTGCATTTTATCTATAGACGAAGCAGAGGCGGTGGAATGAAAGGTCCAAGGCATGGAATCTGCGCTACTTTGTTCTTATGCAGAGTTCGCTACTTTGCAGACGTGGATCAGTCAACGTGGGGTTCTGTTGGAATATCATGCAAAATTTGACTTCGTGAGTAAGTTACAAGTTTTTTTTCGGTTTTTTTTGTGAAAGTTAATTTAGGTGGGTTCCTATTAAATTATTTCTATTTTGGACATTTACAAATTAGTCTGGGAGAAGTTTCGGTACGGTCACATTATAGATGAAACTAACGAAACACTATGCATGAATGCATAGGCTAGGAAACTAATCACTTCTTAATATATTTATATTACCTACGTCCTTGTTTCTTTTTGCCTTGATTACACTGACTGAGATTACTTTGAAGGTTGCACGTGTTTTTCCTGCATAGACACAAGACAATTCAGCTTAAACTTCAAGTTATAGCAAACTTTCTCATCCTTTTTTCAATAATCACGCTTACGCTATTTTGTGGAGTTTTTCACATGGAACCCGCTACCTCTGAACAGGTTATGAGCCCAAATGGAGGCGAAAAATTTGATGAAAAGAAGCCCAAGGAGGCGACTCAAGCAGGTTCTGGAGCAGAAGGAGCAATGCTCCTGGAAATTCTACAAAAAATTACGGATCAATTAGACAAACTGGAGTCGACAATCCAAATATTGATGATTATGGATTTAATAACTCTATGAGGCTCGGTACTAAGATGCGCATGGCATCTTTCGATAGTACGCCTGAAAAGAAACCTTTTGCATTCGAAGATAATTACAGATGATATATTCACGAAGCAAAGCCGGCGGCACAGAACTACAATCCGGCGCCTGGTCACGGATAAAATGCGCCTGAAATGAGGGCGCCGCTAATGCAAATTTTTAACTCTGGTACAAATGTTCAAGACACTGTGTAACGGGGTGCCATTACATAAGTGATATTTAAGTTGATTATCACAGTTCAATTTTCGACTTAATGTCTGAAATGCGAATATTGGATTATAAGTTGTTATAATCCACCTTGAGAACAGATTCGATATAATTATCGAATCTAACAAGTAATCTAATGATAAAGATATCATTCAGACCAGCTTTATACTACATGCTTGTATTAGTTTAGATTTAATTATAGTTGTTAGCTCTAAACCGCTCATAATATATTCACTCTTAAACTTACCTACTTCTAGACACGTGGCCTTAGGGTTACCCTAAAATGCATGTCATAGGCGACTGCCACTCATAAGCGGGGCCTACTATTAAGGGCTAAAACTTTACTCATCAGCTTTTACGCAAATCGTAAAAGCTATATTCCCTAAACTTATTTTAGGAATAATCCTAGTGATCCGAAAGTAGGTTCGAGTCATACTGATCCAGACCATTGCGCGTCCTCTCATATCGAGACACGCGGAGGTAACCTTATCCAGCCTATGGTCAGACAGTGCTTCTATGTGTCGATTAACTTGATACACACTCCGAACCCCACGTCACGCATACAAAAGGTTAGTGTTTTACACATAAGTTTGGGTATTTGGCACATTATTTTGGGTAGCCCACTGTGAGTGCTTGTCATAGGCGACCACAGCAATTTTGACAGGGTTTGGTAGTACCGTAGAAACATAGGTGCCGCCTTTGACATGCATTTTACGGTATATATATTCAATATATATATAGACTTAAGTGATTAATTAATAAATTAATTAGTCTACTCTAAAGTTTATCTTAGGTAAACTAAGGAGGACCAAATTTACATTTGGTCCTACTCAATTGCACGCTTCCTCACTGCAATTTTACAGTGTAAGCCGTGTAACAGCTAGCCTGTTATACCTGGTAGCACTTTGTGGTCCGTCTTAACGACCACTGTTGACGCGTTCCGCTAGTTAACTAGCGGAACGAAGGATTAACAGCCGCTGGCTGTCATAGCAACGGCCAGCGATCGTGAGCGTGAGCAGAATTTAGTTAGGGAAAACTTCCCTAACTGGTCACAGAGTACTGTGACCACTGTGATCGAGATGATTCGGACCATAGGGCCCGAAGTCATTTCTTTCCTCCGAGGTAAAACCCCGGAGGAAGCCTTAGAGACGGTTACCCGTTTCAAGAGGATGTATGTTGATCCTCAGGTGCGTAACGCAATATTGCGGTCGCAAACATCAACAACAACAGCGCCCGCACCTAGTGCGAGCGTTGAAGTGGTAAAGGCGCGGATTCCGCCCTTTACTGGCGAAGGGGGTGAACCCCTTCGTAGGTGGTTTGCAGAGGTGGAAGATGCCCTCTCTGCGCAAAAGATTGTGGACCCGCGTTCACAAGCTTATTTCGCCACCACATGCCTAGACGGTCGCGCCAGGGCATGGGCGATGAGCCCTCGGCCAGCCACATTCCAATGATTACGTCTTCATGCAAGGTGAGGGGCCTTTCCGAGATGTTGGTCACGCTTATAGAGTTGAGATGACCATCCCCCTTAACAAACGAGGGTACCCAGCACTCGCCCCTTGTCAGCCATAACTCACTCCGCCTGTCGTGTGGTCGTACCATTACTTCCACCGCTTTTCCCACTAGCACCGTTACAAACTGACCTAACTTGAGGAACTGGACGTGAGCACCATATAAGGGCCGCCGGCCGGCCAGCTGGATCTGAACCTCATCCGGCAACGTCAACGTTCCATGCGATAAATCCAATCGTATGCCGGCTGGGACCATAAAGTCCATACCCAGAATTGCATCCTGCCCAGCCAGCTTGCCTACCCAGGCGGTAAAGTAATACACCAAAGACCCAGCCAACGTAATCTTAACTCTTGTCCTTCCTTGGGTCATGTATGAACTTTCTCCAATGCCGATACATTCCTGTCGCTTCGTCTCGTCTATCTCACACCCCACCTTACGAGCAAAGGTGGTGTCCACGATAGACACTTCCGCGCCAGAGTCGAACAGCATGGTAGCCTTCTGGTTATTGATTTTGCCATCCGCCTTGGCCTGCTTGAACCATTTATCCGGCGAATGATATTTCCAATAACCTCGCGACTCGCCAGGTAACAGATTCAATTCCATACGCACTTCGGACCGAGAATATTCGTCCGTCCGTATACTGCTCACCAGGAAGGGGTCAGCCGTGCTGCCCGGGGACCGGATGACGTAATCGTCAAACTTACATGTATTGTCGGTTACGCTTTGCTTTGCTTCTTGATTATCCTCCTTACCGACATATGCATAGATACTAACACTAGACCGCTCGGCTCGAACCAGATTTCAACCTGGCGAGCGATCTAGTTTAACATCTTTTCCACTCCGGGCGGCAGCATTCCAGCATGCTTGGTCGGGACGTACCACTTCTTCATCTGGTTGTAGAATTCTTCAATTGGGCACAGTCCCGCCTCGTGCACCTCCCCGCAAGTCTTGCACGTAAACAGGCAGTGTTCCGCCGGATGTCCCTTCCTCTCGCACTTCTTGCAGGTCAGCCGCTTCCAACAGCTCCGGTCGTCATGCTTGATGGACCCACAGTGGGTACATTTGCGTCTGGGGTAATCCTGGTCAGTTCGAGCCGGAAAACCCTTCGGCTGACTGGACCCAGCTGGCAGCCTGGATGGCTGACTGGCTTCTGCCGAGAACAGGTACCGGTACTGCTCCTCTTCGGACTCGCCCCCAGATCGCTGATACTCCTCTTCCGAGCTGGTCGCGTCTGACTCTCGGGCGACCATGCGGACGGCTCGGGCCGTCCTGGTAGATGGCGGCCGGCTTCCTTGATCCGCGTTAAAACGGGACTTGAAACGGCCGGTTCCGACTGCCGCCTTGGGGCCTCGCTTCTTCGCTCTTAGGTAGGTGCGCAGCGTCAATTCCAGCTCCGTGGTGTTCTTCAATCGCAGTAACGCCAGCTGGTCCGCCAGCTCCCGATCGTCCAACGTGCCGATAAAATGTTCCACATGTTCACGAGCGGCTTCCGACCGGCTGGCATCTTCTTTGGCCGGTATATTCGCCCTCATGTCAGCGACATTTAAGCGATGGAGATACTCCAGGGGGGTCTCATCCGCCCGCTTCTTGGTGTGAAAATATTGACGCGCCGCCGACGTTCCAGATCCACAGTATTGTTCTTCGAACGCATCGGCCAATCCCTTCCAATTAACTCGGACTTCCCGGCTGAGCTGTTGGATCCAGTTTTTTGCCGGACCTTTCATCAAATCTCCAAAGATCAGGCACTTCTCATAGTCCGACGTCCGGTCTCTGAGAAATGCCGACTTCGTCTTGCTCAGCCATCCTCGGGCTTGGTCCTCGTCCGTGTCTCGTCCAGTGAAGTCTTTTAGCTCGGACGTGGCAGACATTCGCACCCTCGTGATCGCTCCCGAATCCGAATCAAACGCTTGGGCCGAGGCCATGTGGGCTCGGCGAGCCATCCCCAGGTCCAGGTCATCCGGATCGTAGTGGTACTTGACCGACTTGACGGATTCCATATCCACGTCGCTAAGAGACAGCTTCCTATTCGTTGGCCGCCGTCCGGTTCGGCGACCTGTCTGGCGGCTCGGCGGGGCGGCATGGGGTTCACTCTGCTTGGACTGCACCGACTCCATGTCTTCGTCACTCGGCTCCCTCGCATAGTACTGGACTGGCTCGGACGCCTGCGTTCCACGACGAGCCGGCTGGTCCGGTGACTTCGGACTGCCGCGGCTGGCACTCAGCCAACGCTGCTCTTTCAAGTATCGTTCCATCATCAAAACATGTTATGCAGATGATAAGGCACTTGAAGGCTCTCCTGGGGGTTGGCTTACGGGGCGACTTGGGGGGCTGCCGGGTTGCCAGATCGACATTCCTTTTTGATCCGCCCATCCGCGTCTTCCTCCTTTGGCTCTGGATCCGCCGTCGCCGTTCGATCCTGTACGCTGTACTGACTGGCTTTCTTCCGCTCGG
>MIQA02008019.1:0-18401 GCA_001887855.2 Sclerospora graminicola | reverse complement strand
CAAAGTATCGTTGCTTCCCCATGCCTTCTGTGGAACTGTATCGATGATCTTTGATCCACTTGTTGCAAACTCCTTGAGATACAGCTTAAATTCACGAGCTGACTCCTTTGCTGAGATTTTTTCATATCCTCTTCCTAATCCCAATAAAGTGTGTTTGCGAATACCTGCAGGGAATTTTATTTCAAAATCGAGCATAGCACGAATATAACTTCCTTCTTTAATCCACTGGGCTAAATTTTCCAATACTTCCACGTTTTCCTTTTGAAATTGTAACGTTGCGAGTGCCTGACATATTGCATACACCTGACAGTTTCCTGTCGCCGGTGTTGCAACACGTCTTATACCCATAAGCGTTTCTGCCTCTGCTAGGGAAATTTTGTTTTGATGTGAGGTAGTATTTTGTTCTCTCACAGGAAAATCCTTCAATGAACCGTTGCTGTCGTTTAGACCATCCAATATATCTCGTATCTTGTCTTTGATCTTTCCTTCTTCAATTAAACCAACCGTATGTTGTGATTGTTTTTGTAATTGATTGTCCTTGGGTGACTCTAACTTGTTTGAGTCATGTTGCTCATTGTGGTCTGGATCTGGTAATTTCTTAGTGTTTGTACCGTTGTCTAGGCCTTCCTGTTTGACATGGTCTCCAATAGATTGGTGGATCTTTTCGCCAGTGCTGTTTATTTCTTTTTGAGTGGTACTCCGATGTACCCACTCTTTTTCTTTCGTGCCGCCATTCGCTACAGTGATTGTCTGCTTTTTGTCCTTTCCTTGACCCTGAGTGTTACTTCCTGGTGGTAAGGTTGAAGTTAACACCTTTTTGATTTCGGTGTGTTGTTGATTGATCGGCCGTTTTTTGTTTTTCGTCTTTTTTTTAACCGTAACATTAACCCAATCCGAAGATGTTCCTTTACTCAAAGAATTTTTTGGTCGAACATCCTCTTGTTGCGTTGGTTTGTCCGTTTCAGAAGAAGCTGATGAACTAAGATTCTCACTTCCAGTTGTTTCCTCGTTCGTTTCTTCATCGTGTTTGCTCGTGATTCCGTTAACATTAGCTTTCCTATGAGTATCAATTTGATTCCTCAGATCATCCATGCTGGAAAAGGTTTCCACTAACTCCTCCACTTTTTCCGTTTCCTCGGTAACTATTACGATGCACCTTGTCTTTTGCATTTCTTCCACCGTAATCGTACATTGTTTCATTGGGTGCCCTAACTCACCACACCGTAAACATTGACGCCGACCTTTCATTGTGGGGTGTTCAATAATTATCATTACTTGATTCCAATACAAACGACTTATATTTATAAGCTTTCCTGGACAATTTGTCGTGGCCAATGTTAAGCCTATGGATGTGGAGTTTTCCGACAGTGGCCCTCCATTATCCATATCTTCTAATTGAAACGGTACATCCAGTACTTTTTTCAACATAGCATATAATTGTGTCAGATCAGTATTTCGTGACACATTCCTTAATACACAAGCATAGTTAGCAGCTTGATTGTATTTTTCTCCATTACAGTCCGCTTGGTTGTTCCATATCGAGCCATTACCATCTTCCTTTCGTTTGTGTATGTTATACACCGTATGATCGTACCGATGAAATGGTACCTTAACTCCCACGAATTGTTCCGCCATGTCCCGGGTGTAAAAGTGGAAGTAAATCGAATGTTTGTTAGCATTGTAACTTATCGTTTTCACCTGGGCAATCATCGCCCATAACTCTTTTGAACCTTTCGACCTAGTCGCTGCAGCAGTGGCGATACTCTCTTGTATGCACTTCGTGCTTAGAAAGGCCGCTTTAATCGGACTTTCACCCTTCATGTCCATGATCAAACACCCTTCCACTTGAGCTCTTATTGTTTGAATCAAACACACGTGATGTTTCGGTGACATTATCCTTTGACAAATTGTGGGATTCGTCGTGCAATAATATTACCTTCCAATAGACCTTGCACTATTGTCCATTCGTGATCGGTTCCATCTCTTAGTTTAGTCGGTGCAAACTTAGCGTATTCCCTCTCACATATTTTCCGTAGTTCAGGGATCAAAGTCCCTTCATAAATTTCCTTTCGGAAGAGAAAATCAGTCGTGTTCACTTTCTGTGCGATTGATTTTTCCTTGGGTGCGATTTTCGCCGCCCAACTTGATAATGGGGGCGGATCTTGTCCCGCTTGACGTACAGCTGCCTGTCCGATCATTTTCCTTAAGATTCCTTCGAATGTTTGGTTTGACTTCTGCGCGCTGATAGCCGCACCAACAATTCGTTGTTTCCATACTGACCATTCCTGTTTCTCTTTCACCACAATGTGCTCAAATAGCTCCAGGAGACAGTCATTTTCGCCTTTTTTTAATTTCGGCAAGCGTTTTGCACTCGGAGCCAACTTAGACGTTGGAACTTTAGCCTTTACAAAAACTTGCGTAAATAATTGTTGCATGGTATCCAACCATGCTTTTACCTTCGGTGAGGTCTTGGAAGCGTTTTCCAGTGCAGCCCTCAATGCCCCGGCTAGGTCCTCAGCTGAATTTACTTTGACCTTTTTATTTCCGGATTGTGGTACAGTTTCATCCATGGTTCTGATTTCTGATATCTTCGATGTACCACCTGTCGAAGTATCAATCTTGGAATCATGTTTACGGCCACCAGCTGAATTCACCTGGTTCTCCGTCGAATCAGGTTCAATGGTCTCCGTAGTTGATGCATGAGGTTCGTCGACCTCCTTTCCTTCCCCACTCGCCGAGTTATCTTCCTCACCCTCCTTTCCAGGTGAGCCAGATAGCTCCTTTTCATCGCTCGTCGGGTCTGCCGACATGCCACCACTAGATGGTGGACCGGACCCAGGGTCCGGGACGCGCATTGTAGTAGTAGCTGTTAACGTTCTTGGTTGTTCTTCAATCCACCTGAGTCAGGTGTGTGCGATAAAGCAAATTGAGAACTGTTAGCTAAATTTTCGTGTAAAGTAGTCCATTTTAGTTATTAACTGTTGGCTACTATATAGTACCTTATCCTAGAAATTAAATGAGGGTCTGGATCTTCCTGGGAATACAATTGCTCGGATGCCGAGTATCTTCTCGCTGTCGGTCGCGGTGCTGGTGAAGTGTCAAAAACGCACTGGATACACAATTGTAGACGCATCCCGTCTTCTCTCGTCGAAGGTTGTTGTTGCTCGTAAGAAACAACTGTGTCTAATTGGGCTCTACTTTGAGCCCATAGGAAATTAATGGTTTCTGCTGACTTATATCTCAAACCATTAAAAATTGATTGATTGCGCAATTGCCACAACCATCCCACTATAATTCCGCAAAATCCCCACCATAAGCGTCGGAATTGTTTCGTGCAAGAGGAGGCTTTAACTCCAAATTTTGCCATCATCATTTCTCGAATACGATCGCTAATGTCAGGCGATTGACGAGTCACGATATGGCTCTTAAATTTATTTAGTGCCTGTTCGCCCCCTTCTTCCCCCAGCCAATGACTAAGCCACTTAGACCAAATGAGACGGGCACTAACGCAACCCCAAAAGATATGTGCAATATCTTGATCTTTCAATGTACAATCGGGATTCAGCGGACAAATTTGTGTCCCGTTCCCCTTTTGGTAGAATGTATTGAGCTGATGAGTAGCCATGCGATAAATTACCCATGTCTGGTAATCCGTTAAAAGATGTTTGTGATTCCACAGTTGTTTTGGTGTTTGATTCTGCGAAATTCTCCACCATTCGTCTCTCTTGTGTTTCTTTTCCCATCGAATTATCATTTCTGGTAGACGCACTGCTATATTCTCATGATACATTTTCTTGAAATACCGTTTAATCGCTTGTGGTATTCGCCAAAATGTTGTATCCTCGTCAAGAGGCCATTCAAACTGATGTAATTCAGGGTGTGGGTAACACACCACGGTTTTGATGTTTACTTCCTTGCCTTTGTCATCTATCAAAGGTTCTGTAGCGTCAAGTGTCCAATAAATTCCATTTACCGATTGATGCAGTAATATTGTTGAACCATTTTTCTCCGTACATCCTTTCACTATCCCAGGTTTGAAAACAGTCCAATTGTATTGTTTCAACACATCCGGGCATCTGAAAAGTTTGATTGGGGGTGCCATGCCAATACTTTTCCCAATTTGCACTCGGGGAGAAGCTAGGATGATCGCTGTCATCCACCTCCCCAATTTTATTCGAGTATGCGAGACTGCTTGTCCTACAGGAACTTTCCACCGATATTTATTATGAGCAATCCTTTGAATATCCAGCTCACGAATACTGGATTCTGGTATGCGATCATATTTGTTAGGTGCTAATGTTGTTGCCTGAGTTTCGGGTATCCATGGATTCCTTGCCCAACAACTGGTACCTAAATTTTAAATTTGTGTAAAGTAGTCCATTTTAGTTATTAACTATTGGCTACCATATAATACCTTATCCTAGACATTAAATGAGGGTCTGGATCTTCCTGGGAATACAATTGCTCGGATGCCGAGTATCTTCTCGCTGTTCGCGGTGCTGGTAAGGGGATTATAACGCACTGGATACACAATTGTAGACGCATTCCGTCTTTCCTCGTCAAAGGTTGTAGTTGCTCCAATAAAGCAACTGTGTCTAATTGGGCTCTACTTTGAGCCCATAAATATCTACTGGTTTCCGCAGACGTATGTCGTAAACCATTGAAACTTGTTTGATTGCGCAAATGCCACAACCATCTCACTCTAATCCCACAAAAACCAAACCATAGGCTTCGGAATTGTTCCTTGCGATAGAAGTCTTTTACTTCATATTTCGCCATCATCATTACTCGTATATGACCGCTAGTGACAGTCGGTAGACGAGATGCAATATGTCCATCCAATGTTATCAACTGGATTTCCATTTCCTTTTGTTGTTGCTCCAATAAAGCAACTGTGTCTTGTTGGGCTCTGCTTTGAGCCCATAAACATTTACTGGTTTCCGTAGACGTATGTCTTAAACCATTGAAAATTGATTGATTGCGCAAATGCCACAACCATCTCACTCTAATTCCACAAAAACCAAACCATAGGCTTCGGAATTGTTCCTTGCGATAGAAGTCTTTTACTTCATATTTCGTTATCATCATTACTCGTATATGACCGCTAGTGACAGTCGGTAGACGAGATGCAATATGTCCATCCAATGTTATCACCTGGATTTCCATTTCCTTTTGTTGTTGCTCTAATAAAGCAACTGTGTCTTGTCGGGCTCTGCTTTGAGCCCATAAACAATTACTGGTTTCCGCAGACGTATGTCTTAAACCATTGAAACTTGATGGATTGCGCAAATGCCACAACCATCTCACTCTAATTCCGCAAAAACCAAACCATAGGCTTCGGAATTGTTTCTTGCGATAGAAGGCTTTTACTTCATATTTCGCCTTCATCATTCCACGTAGGCTTCGGTATGGTGGCCCCGCAGGCTCATCCACACCTCTACGCGTCCTTCCTTGTGAGTACCTCTCTAAGACTGGGTGTGATGGCCCCGAAGGCACTTCCTCACACCCCGTCTGTACTCCAATACAATCTGGTGTCAACAATGTTGACGTTACGAACCTGATTCTGATTTCTGGTTTATCCAACAGTTCGCCTGTTGGACTCACCATCTCAGAATCAGGTATAAAAAGACCGGCTCTTGCAGAATGGCTTCGAAGAAACACCGATTCTGAATCTGCGGTCGCTCCTGGTGGCGGCTTCGTTTCATCCGCCTCCTCTTCCAGAGTCGTTGGCACCGTTACTTCCTCACGCCTCTGTGAGTGAAGTAACTGTGCATCCCTTGGTACCTGGACCTGCGGCCTACCAGCCCGCGATGGGGGGCCTGGGCCCGTGCCCATGCCGTTCTTCCGTAGGATGCTGACGCTCTGTCGTTCCGTTCGGACCCTCCCCATCCTTGGTGGGTGAGGGCTTGGCGGCAAATTGAGAACTGGTACCTAAATTTTTTCGTGTAAAGTAGTCCATTTTAGTTATTAACTATTGGCTACTATATAATACCTTATCCTAGAAATTACATGATGATCTGGATCTTCCTGGGAATACAATTGCTCGGATGCCGAGTATCTGCTCGCTGTTCGCGGTGCTGGTAAGGGGTTTATAACGCACTGGATACACAATTGTAGACGCATTCCGTCTTTCCTCGTCAAAGGTTGTAGTTGCTCCAATAAAGCAACTGTGTCTAGTTGGGCTCTGCTTTGAGCCCATAAAAATTTACTGGTTTCTGCAGACGTATGTCTTAAACTATTGAAAATTGATTGATTGCGCAAATGCCACAACCATCTCACCATAATTCCACAAACACCCAACCATAGGCTTCGGAATTGTTCCTTGCGATAGAAGTCTTTTACTTCATATTTCGCCATCATAATTACTCGTATATGACCGCTAGTGACAGTCGGTAGACGAGATGCAATATGTCCATCCAATGTTATCAACTGGATTTCCATTTCCTTTTGTTGTTGCTCCAATAAAGCAACTGTGTCTTGTTGGGCTCTGCTTTGAGTCCATAAACATTTACTGGTTTCCGCAGACGTATGTCTTAAACCATTGAAACTTGATTGATTGCGCAAATGCCACAACCATCTCACTATTATTCCACAAAAAGCCAACCATAGGCTTCGGAATTGTTCCTTGCGATAGAAATCTTTTACTTCATATTTTGCCATCATCATTACTCGTATATGACCGCTAGTGACAGTCAGTAGACGAGATACAATATGTCCATCCAATGTTATCAACTGGATTTCCATTTCCTTTTGTTGTTGCTCCAATAAAGCAACTGTGTCTTGTTGGGCTCTACTTTGAGCCCATAAACATTTACTGGTATCCGCAGACGTATGTCTTAAACCATTGAAACTTGATGGATTGCGCGAATGCCACATCCATCTCACTATAATTCCGCAAAAACCAAACCATAGGCTTCGGAATTGTTTCTTGCGATAGAAGGCTTTTACTTCATATTTCGCCTTCATCATTACACGTAGGCTTCGGTGTGGTGGCCCCGCAGGCTCATCCACACCTCTACGCGTCCTTCCTTGTGAGTACCTCTCTAATACTGGGTGTGATGGCTCCAAAGGCAATTGCTCACACCCCGTCTGTACTCCGATACAATCTGTTGTCAACCATGTTGACGTTACGAACCTGATTCTGATTTCTGGTTTATCCAACAGTTCGCCTGTTGGACTCACCATCTCAGAATCAGGTATAAAAAGACCGGCTCTTACAGAATGGCTTCGAAGAAACACCGATTCTGAATCTGCGGTCGCTCCTGGTGGCGGCTCCGCTTCATCCGCCTCCTCTTCCAGAGTCGTTGTCACCGTTACTTCCTCACGCCTCGGTGAGTGAAGTAACTGTGCATCCCTTGGTACCTGGACCTGCGGCCTACCAGCCCGCGATGGGGGGCCTGGGCCCGTGCCCATGCCGTTCTTCCGTAGGATGCTGACGCTCTGTCGTTCCGTTCGGACCCTCCCCATCCTTGGTGGGTGAGGGCTTGGCGGCAAATTGAGAACTGGTACCTAAATTTGTAGATACTGATACTATAGTTTCCTACCGATACCTAAAATTAACACGTCGGTACGGTTTACTACCGAAATTAACATGGCCGGTATTGGTATACCAAAATTAGTACCGAAATTGGATTTGGCCGGTATCACATACCGGTACTTGTACCAACATTGGACTGCATACCGGTAATTAGTACCGGTAGTTTGTACCGGGCTTGACTTATATAGTTAATTTTATCCTCACAAGTAAAGTATGTCAAAAGAGGGTTGCATGCCACCATAGGAAACTATTGCCGTTGTAAGACGACGGACGGATGGTGAGGGAGCATTTGCGCTTTAGTCATTAATATCCTAGTAGATAGTTATCATAGGCTACCACAACTTGTTGTTTATTTTTCTTAACTTCTTCTCACCAACATAAAAGACTGCTTTCATTCACGAAAAAATGCTATATTATAAAAACTAACTACCATAATGCTCTCCTACTCCTTCTTTGGGGTCTAGTCATATCGTTAATATTTTTGCAGAATTTTGCTCATATTTGCTCATGAAAATGTCTCCCCATATATAATTGCTTATAAAACGTAGTTTGGTCATATTTATTCATGAAAATTTCTCCCTATAGATAATTGCTTATAAAACGTATGATAGTGGTGGTGGTGCTGACACTTCTTTGCTCGACATACTCGATAGTAAGCAGATAGAGAAACTATTTACTTATCATTACCATCAGTTTATTGTCCACCTCCTTATCTTATCTTGAATGTTAAACGATGCATTAACCAGGCTACATAGATGGGGAGTGTAAGAAACATTAATATCATTATCAACTCTACGACTTTTTTTGGTATGTTGCAATGTCAATACTAGAAATACCGATACAAAATATTGTCTCTGGATACCGATTTAGTCGGTACTACTGTAATACCGAGATTAGTATGGACGGTAAATACTATCAGTACCGAGTACCTAGATTGGCTCTGACGGTGAATACTATCGTTACTCAATACCGTAATTTCAGACTTCGGTAGTGATAGATACCAACATTACTCGGGGCGGTATCGGTACGGTACTCTTCATACCTACATTGAAGTTCCCGGTATCGGTATCGGTAGTGTTTAATACCGGTGGTACTACCGGTACTAACCACTACCGTTACCAATACCGCACACCCCTGGTACTGAATTAATGGAAATGGGTGTCATTTAAAAAAAATGTTTCTAACTTATCTTATACAGTAACTTACTTAGGAATGTCCCTCACAATCCTCGACATATGTTTTGAAACTACACCAAAGCTCAATTGGTTTCGTCAAATGTCCAAAATAAAATCAGCAATGACCAAAATTATTCGTCGAACCTGGTACAAATAGTACCTCCTATAAACAATCTTATTTAAAAAATGGATGTGTATTTGATATCGTCTTCGGTGCATAGTCACTTTTCATTGATTATCGGTTGCAACACTTTCTAGTCAAATCCAACCTGTGCGCACATTTCTGGTTGTGATCAACAGCAACGATCACAAGAATTTATGATATCGTTATCTCTATGACGTACTAGCTGTGGAAACTTTGGAGAGCATCAGGTCGCGCTCGACGTAATTCTTCTCGGCATTGTTACCACTATTGAGGATGTTTACAACCGCTATATAGACAACGTCCTCCAGTGGCTTTTTCTTCTATTAGAAACAAAAACATAAAACATAAAACATAAACGTTAATAATAATTCAGTCAAGCTACTGATTATCCATTCGTTGAGAAGGCTTCGAAAAGTACCGTTGACGACCACAGTCATGTGGGAAAGCTCTTTGGCCTCCATGCGACCTATGACGAGACTGTCAATGTTGTAACCTACACAAAACCACCAAAACAAACATAATATACTGATCAAACGCATTACCAAATAATCGGATGTCGTAATTTATTCCATTCGCTGGATTAGTAATGCAGCTTGCAGGATCGAGTACCGCTGAAACTTGTGCATTCGCTTCTTTAAAGAGCGCGACTTTGCTGGCGTGGGGATTTTTCTTTTTGACGTTAAATACACGCCGAAAAGGACGGTAGGTCCCTGGTCGCACAGTTGTGGGCTTGCATAAGGCTTGTTCGCCACTCTAGCAAATGTAGACGAACGATACGCTGCGTTATTGGCAAATCTGTCATTTCTGAAGCTAAAAGGACTTCTGCATCTGTTCATTCCATCTTCTACATGCCGATGTAGCGACTAAAGAACAAGTGTTAGAGCTAGCATACAAACACCAAAAGAGCTTCGGCGCACCTTATTAGACCCATATATGTTTTGTACACCACATCAGGACCATCGTTCAGCTCCGAGTGACGTGTTCAGGGTCCAAAGGCTGTCGATCCCTCTCTGTCGGCCGAGCCCTCGCGCCAACCGCGTCTTCTCTTGACTTAATCGATTTGCTGAGCGCTGCTTGGTGGCTGGTTGGAAGTGAGAGTTTTCCTGATAAATACTATCGTGTGCGCATAATGTGTTTGGCGCGCGCACACCACACCTGAAGTTACATTCCGCTCGATATTAAATTTTTGGTCGGTTGTTAATTAATTGGTAGATGTATACCCTTTGAAAAATGATTGTGATTGTTTATATAGTTTATTAAAAGATGTCGAATAATTTTGGTCATTGCTGATTCTATTTTGGACATTTGAGGAAACCAATTGAGCTTTGGTGTAGTTTAAATGTAACGTAATTCATCAGATTATGGCGCCAAAATGGGTATCTAAGCTTTTTGGCCATCATTTTGGCTCCTCTACACCAGTCGCATGGAGAAAGGTACAGAATGAAAGCTCTTTTATTGGTGCACGTTCAATAACCTAAGCCATCATTCTTTGACTTCTCCAGAAGTGCACAAACAACAAAGTTTGCTTTTTCCATGCAGCAGATTATGGCAGGAGCTATATTAAGGACTATGTCCACTATTGTGGTATATTTTCTCTAAAACAAGGTAACGATCAATCAGTCGGGAAACATCGTTCGCAAGAGTCATAGCTTTTCTCGCGGAAGTTTCTGTTGCAATTTATAAATTCGACGAGACTTTCAACCCTTTGAGAGCTTGTGGCTCCGAAGACGTAGTACTCGCCCTTCCTGGTATGAAAAGTATTTTTAAATAAAATTTTATTTTTATAACTTGAATTTAATTAATTTCAGATTTTATAAAAAAAATTGATTTATAATATTTATAAATAAAAACAGGAAAATGCTTTTGGACGTGTAAATTAAGAATCGGTTGATGAAAGACTTTCGTTGTGACCTCAGAGTTTAGAGGTGCATGGTTGCGGGCAGTCGCTTTCTCGTTTAGCGTCTCACATTTGTGGCTTTGACATGCGGAAATTGTCCATCACCTCGAGCTTCCGGATGTAAAAAGCAGGTGCGGAAGTCCAGCAGGAGAATGCTAATAAAGAGAAGCTGAAGGCCGAAGGGGCGAGTGCCGCGGCTGCTGAGCTCGCAGCAGAAGCAGAGAAAGAATTGAGTCAAGCAAAACCTGCGATGGATGCAGCGACCGCGGCCGTCAATTGTCTGTCAAAACCTGCGATTACCGAGCTCAAAAGTCTTCCAAAGCCGCCAGTAGGCGTCGATACTATGGCGTAAGTTATTCGCATTTGACCACGAGCCCGAGCTCACTGCCTTTATCAGCGATCATTTCTACGATGTGATTGAGACTGCCATGGCCCTTGGACAGCACGAGCCTCTCCGTCAAATGATACTGCAACGTCTCGGATATTGGATGCGGTTTGATTTTGTGCCCCCGTTTTGGCGCTTTTTTGACACGCTGTCGTCTGAAATGGAGCACTGTTGAGGCTCTCGACGTGACAAGTAACGTCTAGCGTTGCTCTGCACGCAGCAATTGACGCTGGCACTGCAATTCGCCGAAGACGCGTTTGCTCAGTGCGTCCAAATCGCGAGTCTTTGATGATCATTCTGTGCCACCTGCGCAACGCAGCCAAACGAACGATCGCACCATGTTGCAAGAACTACGCACGAGGTTTCGATGCTTCATGTTCGAAGACGTTCGACCCGCCGAAAAGCTGGAAGAGTTGCTCGTGCTGTTCTTTTCTATGAGTTTCCACAAGTATCAGACCCAAGAAACATCTGACGTGGCAGACTCAACAGCTATACGACAAACACTCGTGCAGCTGGAGTGGCTGCATGTGGCCGAGCCCGCTTTATTGCGTGTAGTGCATTCCCAAGTGAAAAAAGTAGTCACATTAAAAGGGGCATAAGTGTACGATAAATTGTTGCTTGTACACGTGGAAGAATGGACAGGCTCGGAATTATTGCCATGGGTACAAGAAACGCTACAGATAATGGACGAGAGGGGCATGAAAAAGTGGAAACAGATGCTATCGCACCACGTACGGCAGGAAATTGGCGCTCGACGCATCATGCAACTTTTTGAAATCATCAAAGAGTTTCCAGACAGGTGAGACGAGCACGTTTTGCATTGGAATTTGGTAAGGTGGGGGTTCAAGTCAATTCTACCATGTATATATTGAATAGTGTACCAGCGTTGAGGCAGTGTCTTGAGCACACTCAGCAGCATGGTGAGCTCGTCAAAGCCTTTCGCAGTGCGTTAAAGACACGACTTTTACAGCCGAGCCAACACATCGACGATTCTTAATTTCTATGTCTACTATTAAGGTAACAGCGAGTCGATTTGTTCGTTTTGAAGAGCAGGTTTTCTTACAACGGGAGTAGGCGTTCCGACTGTTAGATCCAAAGGGAGTGTTGCTTGAAGCATTGAGTGGTCTAATGAAGGAAGTAAGCGAAGAGAACACAGCACTTTGGCCTCATTCAAAGCTTGAAGCTAACCAATGTCTACTGAATGTTCCTGCTAGTATTTAAAACAGCGGAAAGACACTGTGCGGTGCATTGTTCAAAGTCTCACGAATGATCAAAATGGCGACTGGTTTGAAGAACTTCATCGTGACGATATGCGTATTATTTAACAGGACGACGATAGTGACGATAACGAGGTAAAAGATGAGCGCAAGCCGATCCATAATAGGAAAAAAGTGGCTCTAAAGTCCTCATGTTTTTCTTTTTTTCGCATGCAGGACCTTTCTCCGGACTCGTGGAAACCAGATCCAATTGATGCAGATCCGACAAAGACATCACGAAGTCGAAGCAGCGACGATATTTTGAGAATTCTCGTATGTTATGCGCCTATCCGGACTGATTTTTGAAATGCAGTTGACTTGATACTGTGCTAGGTTAATATCTATGGCAGTCGTGAACTTTTTGTGAATGAATACCGGATGATATTGGCCAATAAGCTCCTCCGGAATCTTGACTTTGATACCGATCGCGAAGTCCCGACGTTAGAACTACTAAAGCTTCAATTTGGGGACGAAAATTTGCACCTCTGTGAGATCATGGTGCGGGACAGCGAAGACTCAAAACACCTCAATCTCAATGTCCACTCATAGAACCACAAATGGGATCGAACAAAAAAATGTTGAATAATGCAGGTGCGTTCTTGGATGCATTGAAGGTTTTTAAGGCCGAATACATCCCGGAAGACGACATTACTCGTATCGAGCCATTGATCGCCGATCCGGACTTTAACGCAAAGAAAATGGCAGCTAAGAGTTCTGCTGCTGCGAATTTTTGCTCCTGGGTCGTCAATATTTACACGTTCAATCGCATCTACATGCGTGTGAAACCTTTGATGGATTCATCGAAGACCTAATTGATTATCGTCGAAATCCTTTCGCTCATGGCGTTTGCCGCTTCAGAAAGAGGACGAAGCTTTTCGAGAGCTTGAAAAGTTGCAACAACTGAAATATGATGCATTAAAACCTTTCGTGGTCGATATAACGTTGCCAGTTGGAGGACGTGATGTGCTTATTAAGGAGCGATTGAGTTTGGCTAGCAAACTTAGTGAATTGGATATAGTGACTCTGACTACATTCGATATTGAGAGAATTTAGTGACGCGTTCTGGATCGGACTATCACGAAAAGAAGCAATTAAATGGTCGCTGTCACGTTAAAAGCTGAGCTAATGTTTGGTATCGAGAAAGAGGGAGTCGTAGACTTTCCCGGGGCGATGCCTTGGCAGCGTTTATTAAGGTCAATGCGTAGCGGATAGCCGTCGATCATTGCGAAATCACGTGGCCAAATGACACGGTGGTTTCTCCAAGCCTTGGAACAATAATTAACAAGCAGATTCACTGTAAAAGTGACGAGCTTAGTGATACGGAGAGGGTTTTAAAAAGTCACAAGAAGATAGTGAGAAATTGAAGCAAGTGATGCGAGTTTGATTATGAGCTCTTTAAACTGTTGGTCCTGAAAAAGCAAAAAATCGTAGTGTATCATGCAGATTGCTAGTGTCATGCTAGTTTGGACGAGAGAACTTATACATTTCTGTTGGAATTGTTTGATTTTGGTCTCGGTGCTATTCAACATGGTTGGATTGCTGACCGGCAGCGAGGTCATGCTGGTTAATTCGTGTTATTCAAGCAGATTGAGTTTCATGCAGTTGTTGGTTGAAGAAGAGGAAGAGCCGGTTTCAGATAGTTACCTCGAGATCGTCGCTCGTGAAAAGACGACGCTTTACGTCGACAGTCTTGCGTCGGCGCTGCTGAGTATTTGGCCTTGGTGGGAGAAGCAGAATATTAGAGCGGACGGTCTCTCGAACTGTGAGCCAGGCGGCATCCGGCATGTGTTTAGGCACACCATTATTTCGAAGTTTGAATAGCCGCCCTCGCATGGTACATAGATTGACTGGCCAGATTCCAGCCTCCCTGAACCCCGAAATAATATTCTCGGGCGTGTCATGCAACCCTTTTCTCCAAGCGCTAGAGGCTAACGCCACTGCGTCCTTTATGCTGATGGACGTCAAGCCCGTGTCAATCATGTAGCTGTAAATTGCGTCCTTGAGCGCTGCTTTGATTCCCTTGAAAACGGCAATATCCAGGGGCTGAAAGAGGTGACTCACATTAGGTGGTAGCTGTATCAAGATGATGCCTGAGTTGGCTGCCGCTTGATCGATTCTTTCGTCCATGTGGCTACCTGCTCCGTCCAGAACAAGCATGAGGGGACGTTTTATCTCGGGTGGAATGTTGCTGGAAAAATGATCGATCCACCTGATCATTATATCCGCTTTCATGAATCCCGCATCTGTGGTGGTGATCTTGGCATCTGGGATACCGCACGCATGCATCACGTCCCGGCTCAGACGCTTGCCTGGCACAATAAAAAGGGGAGGAACGAGAAAACCTGATGCTGAACCCGCAGCCGCCATGGTCAGGTGGAAACTGGTTTCCACAGTACGCGCCCAAACATTTTTTGATCCCCTCAAAGCGATGACCTTCTTGGACTTGGCATTCTGGACAAAAAAAAACCGGTCTCGTCCATGTTAAATATACGATCGGGTCCCAGACGGTAGAGAATGACGACACGGGCGCAGCGCCAGAAGAATGCAATCACAGCAAGTAATGAAATCTCGTTTCGTACGCGCTTGACAGTTATGCGTTTCTTGTCGTAAGAATAGGATAGAGTTATAGAAAACGCCTGCACCAGCCACGCCGAACGGTTCCAGCCCCGCGGTTTCTTCCAAAAATTGCCCTGTAAACTTCCTTGCCCTTAGAAATTAGCATGTCCCGTGTCACAGGGTAGCCATCCCACTGCATGCCCAATGCCCACGCGCAGATGTCGTCCTCAGCAGCTTTGCCGAGGATTGGCGCTGGGCCCGGTCTCTTCTCCGAGATATCAGCCGCCAACATTCGGATCTTTAAACGCAGCGTGGTCTCAGGGATGCTGCTGTTTTCAAGGATGCGGGGGATTCCGACCCCGGACGCATGCGCATCGAGCGCCTCCCTCATGTCTTCTTCAGTCCAGAGTTTGCGGCGCTTCACCATATTTGTAGGGCCTCAAGCTTTCTTTCTAATTTGGTTTCCAATAAATGAGTCACCGCAGGGTGCCATAAACTGCTGTTTTTAAAATCCAACCAGTAGTTGAGGTGTATTTTGGATATCTTGTCTCTGATTAGTTATCGAGAGTTTTTCCACCATAAACTGATGACCCACATAATCTGATGAATTACGTTATTCCTAAGACGCTGACGGAGAGGTGCCATCAGCAGCTTCAGCAGAGCATGCGCCAGCAAAATATTACCGACTACTTTTCGAAAAAGTAACCTATCGTGAGCTCGTTGTAACCCCTGCGTAATCCATACTACAGCCAAGTAAAAAGGTTTGGGAAACGCAGACAGTGGTCCATAACGGTGAGTCAATTTGTCCGATTAGTTTGTTGCTTTGTCACCTAGTCGGCCAATTGCTGTTGACTGCAACCGCCGCAAAAGTCAATTCGTTATTCACGCCAAACTTCTGTTCATTTCCGCACGCAACCAAACGGGCTTTATACCGTTCCAAATTACCAATCGCATCTGTCTTCTTTTTGAAGACCCATTTTGTGTGCAATGGTTTCATATGCTGCGGCTTCGTGACTATACTCCACAATTCATTATTCTCCAATCCCGAAATCTCGTCATCAATTGCAATCTTCCACTTATCATTGTCCGTGCACTTCATAGCTTCACTGTAATTTCTTAAATTCATTTTGGTCGTCATGCTCACAACGCCGCTCTCCACATATTCTGACTTTCCTTCTTTAATATCTTCAGTCGTTTCTCGTTGGGCACTCGTATTTCATTGTCTTGCGCATGAAACCGCGCGTCTCGTGTCACTCTCTGCTCCAAGTTGGCTTCTTGTTCCCTTTATTTTTCTTGCTTTCATCTCCTCGCGCTTGCTGCGCGTCTCACTCGCTAACCCCTTCTGCTTCTCCATCTAATCCATCGAGAAACAATTTTCGTAATTGCTGATTCTGTGTATCATCCAATGTCTCTACGTTCTTTACATGCTGTGTCACGACCACGTTTCTGTCATGCTTAAGATATACCCTGTACCCCTTCACCTCTTCACTCTTTCCGATAATCACCGCGCTCTGCGCCCTATGCGCCAGATAATTCTTCCCTGGGTTCCTGTAAACAGTGCAGGTCGACCCGAAAGCGACAATCTCTCCAAGATTCGGCTTCATTTTCGTGAGTACTTCGATCGCCGTGAATTCGCCGACGCTGGCCTCCAATTCAGGATGTACGCCGCATATTCCCCATGACAAGTTTAATCCACTAGCGAACGGCATGCACCTCGCCATATTCATTACCGTGCAGTGCATGCGTTCCGCCTTCCCGTTACTCACTTGTTATCCTGCTTCGCTCATTTGTCTCCCCACTTCAGTACTCCAGCAAAAATAATCCAAGTGGTTTTACTCGGCTCCACTATCCGTTCGTAATATATGCACCGTGTAATTGAAAGTCTTCTAAAAAATACCAAAAATATTCAAACGTCATGACAGCAATGTTTTTCGTTTTAGCCAGAAATACTCGCACGTAATTGCTTTTACGGTAAATGAAATTGATCATATATCTGTTCCCCACGCGATCTCTTGGGGGTAATCGGACCTTTCAGATCCGAACGCACCACACCACCAACCCTGTCAATCGGTGAGTGATCATCCGAATCCAACTTTCTTGCGGGTTCTTCGTCTGTTAACCTTGTGCGCAGGTCAAACAGCTTTGCGCGTATCCGTGAGCTGAATTCCATAGCTCGGGTCCTTGGCAAGCTGTTCAATGGCATCATAACTAAGATGCCCCATTCTGACGTGAAAATGCATTAATGATTCACGTTGCACATCGTTATTCTCCACGATAGCTTCTTCGTTTCGATCAAATACAGACATAGTCACATCTCCAAACGTCTTCTTGGAAACATCTAAGGTAAACGACCAGTTTAGTATTTTGGATCAGTTCGGAGATTTTATCCAGTAACGTAACAAAAACGAATCGGATATATCAGAAAACACCACGTTAAAGTCCTTTTAGCGGCGGTTTTTATCCACATCGTTGCAGCTTCATGGTATCATTTTACAAAGTTCTGCTAGTTGGAGAAAATCAGTCAAATTTGGATCCTTTTTACTGCGTACCGGTTTAGTGCACGACTACTGGTCGGATGCTTCTGCGAGCATTTCTTTGGTAGCCATCCTGCCTGCGATGTTGATCGTTGTTCTACGCTACTTCTGCTTGCGTACAGGCTCTGGAGGGAGAGTGAGGATCGCATTCTGGACTGTGGCGACCACATTCGGGCGGCGAACAAGCCAGGAAGCATTACCAAAGTCGCCTTTTTCACTCCCCCAGCTTGATACTCACCGAGACGCTTGTGTAGTTGAACCCGAGAGAGACAGGGTAGAGTCCAGTACCCCGGAAGCTCTCGACAGCATTGATGGAGTGCTCAATGATGGCGCTGCGGTATGCATCGCACGCAATCTCGATGGCTGTCTTTTTGGACAGCGTTGGGTCCGCCGTTTCATACATTTGAAGTTGCAGACGCTCGCGGACGATTGTCTTGAAAGGCTTGAACACGGCCACGTCAAGCGGCTGAAAGAGGTGCGTCGCGTTTGCTGGCAAGGCGATCATCAGGATGCCATGGTCGCAGCAGAAGTTCACCGACTCTGGAAAACAATAAAAAACAATAACCCATTAAAACTGATTATGGACTAGAATATCATGATAAGAAGGTTTTGCAGAACTTGCCAATATTCACATGCGTGGAAGAGTTATCCAAGATCAAAATGACTGGCTTTTGAATCGCCTGGGCTTCCAGCACGGTAGAGAAGATCACCAACCAGTCCTTGAAGATCATGGCATTGCTGAATCCCTTTGGCGCACCAGTGACGCGCGCGCCATCAATTGAGAGCGCTGCAAGCTCTGTCTTGAGCAGTCGAACGCCAGGGAGGATGATGAGGGGAGGAACAGCGAACCCAGACGCACTAACGGCCGCCACCACGGACATGTGGAAGTTGGGCTTGATCTCCTGCGTCCACACGT